>UESW01004937.1:695324-812773 GCA_900491605.1 Calamus simplicifolius | reverse complement strand
ATTTCTTTGATAACATATTTAACACGGTGCTAAACATCCCGGGAAAAACAAAGATACTGCAAAGTCAAGAGAAGAACTTAATCAGTACTGCAGAAGAGGTGATTTGAGAAGGAGTGCCGATGGGACCTATCCTAAAGCCTGTTACACTCTTGACAGAAATTCACGAGAAGTTTTATGTAACTGGCTTAGAGGGTTAAAATTTCCAGATGGTTATGCCTCAAATATCGGTAGGTGTGTGGACATGCATAAGCTCAAGTTGTTCGGCATGAAGAGTCACGACTGCCATGTTTTCATGCAACGGTTATTGCCTATAGCTTTTCGTGAGTTGCTTCCGCAACATGTCTGGAAGGCAATTACGGAGCTCAGCTTGTTCTTCAAGGAGTTATCTGCCGCAGTCATTACTTCTGCATCCATGGCAAGGCTTGAGGAGAAATTCCAATTATTTTATGCAAGCTTGAGCGAATATTTCCTCCCAGTTTTTTTGACTCAAGGAGCATTTACCGGTTCACTTGCCATACGAAGCGAGCATAGCTGGTCCCGTGCAGTATCGCTGGATGTATCCTTTCGAGAGGTAAATATATACATCATTAAGATATGTTGACATTTCAAATATTATTTCATTGCAAGAAAATTGGTTAATTTTTTGTTTCAACTTTACATATAGGTATCTTAAGAAGTTAAAAAATAATGTGCGTAATAAGGCAAGGGTTGAAGGTTCTATATGCAATGCACACTTGGTCGAAGAAGTTTCAGCTTTTGCCTCGCATTACTTTGAGGGTCACGTCCACACGAGGAGCCGAAATCTTGGTCGTAACGATGACGTATGTGTGGACGAAGGAGAACCTAATGACGGTAGAATATCAATTTTTAAAGCTATCGGCCATTCATTTGGTGGGCAGAAGTCAAGAAATCTTAGCGATATGGAGTACTCCAGAAAAGTTAGAGTCGACTCCAACCCACCTGGAATGAAAAACAAAGTTGCCAGATCAGCTCTAACGGTAACATTTCTATTTTTACTCATTTCTAACAGATATTTTGATACAAGGTACACTCCAACGGATAGTTTTATTCCAAAAGAGGTGTAAAAGAAATCTATAAAAAGGGGAGTCTATTGTTCAAAAAAAAGAGAGAGGAGAACAAGAACGAAAAATCTGAAAAACAAAGAGAGAATCTGAGATAGACAAATCCCATTTCAAAAATCCGTGAGCTTGAATCTTGAAAGGAAAGCCTTCTAGCTCAAATCCACTCCACTCCAAAGGCTCAAGAGGAATCCAAAGCGTTCAAAATCAAAGTCTTGGAGGATTTCCCAACTTGGGAAGGAGATTCGTTTCTTGCTTTTCAACCCTTCTCAACTGCTTCAACCACGAAGAATCGGAGCTGAGGCTTGATTCATCCAGCAAGGAGAAAGAAAAGAAGAAAAGATCAAAATCCAACCTATCTACAAATCAGGCTTTTCTAAATACAATTTATCACTCATATAAAATTTCTTAATCTTAATAAATTCAGAAACTAACTGTTTATTTTAATGCAGAAAAAGTTTACGTGGGATCCTGCCAGCCATGATGCCATTAGGGCAGCATGGGAGGCTCTGACGGGACGCCGATACTCCGACATGCTTCATCGTTGGAGGTCATCGGGTCAGCGTCCTGCGCACGTGCCAGAGGGTATTTGGCACGAGTGGCAGCAGGCCTGGCAGTCCGATGGCTGGCGCAGGAGGTCCGCATCAGCCAGCACGAACCACCGATCTAAGAAGGGCGGTCCTGGCACGGGTCTCTCCGCCATACTTCGGGCTCCATTTCGATTCAGGAGCACAGACGGCGTATGGTAAGAAAACATAAATATTTTAATTACTATTTTAGTTATTTACAAATATTTGTATTAATATCAATTTTTTTATTGTTATAGTCTGAGCGGAGGGCGGAGATCCTGGTGAGTTTCGTCTATTCAGGGCGACACACACCAGGAGGGACGGTTCCTGGGTCGACACGCGATCACGGGAGGTTGCGGTAAGAAATTAGATTTATGTAGTATCTGTTTAATTTCTAAAATTTTATTTCGAGAAATTTATTAACTCATTTATTGTTGATTTCATAATTTAAAGACACGAGTCGAGGAGCTTCGCTCCCAGGCATCGCAGGTCGACTCTACTGATGGGGAGACGCCCGTCGAACTCTCAGCAGAGGAGAGTCGGCGTGTGTTTTTGGAGGCTGTTGGTGCCCAGCCGCGAGACCGCAGGGTCTATGGTCTGGGCACTAGAGCTTCTACATATTTTCCCCATCAGGCCTCCAGCTCGCGAGTTCTAGTGATATTCCTTCCGAGCGTTTAGACGACCTTCGGAGATCTATTGCAGAGGAGGTTCGGCAGGAGGTCGAGCAGGATTTCGAGGATCGTATGCGAGGCCGGGATCAGGAGATTGCAGACATGCGAGATGAGATGCATCATTTGCGGGATATGGTTAGCCGCTTGTCGCAGAGTCTCCAGCCTCCACAGCCTCCACGTGATCGCTCAGATTCTTGATGTATTTTTTTTTTATATATTGTACATGAAAACTTCAAAATTTTAATATATTATTTATTTTTGTAAATTGAATGATTATTGTTTGGATCAAAATGAGTGAAGAATATTCGATCAATATTTAAATGTAACAAAATTGTATTAACCGTTTTAATTTTTAAATTTTTATTTTTTTTAAAAAATATTTATTTAGCGACGCATTAGCGACTGCAATTGCATCGCTAATATTTTCAAAATATTATTATTAAATATTGCGATGCAATGAGCTGGCATCGTAATATTTTAAAAAAAATTAATTAGCGATGCATTAGCGACTCAAATTGCATCGCTAATATTTTCATAATATTACTATTAAATATTGCGACGCAACGATCTGGCATTGCAATATTTTTAAAAAAAATTAATTAGCGACGCATTAGTGACTAAAATTGCATGGCTAATATATCTAAAATATTATTAATAAATATTGCGACGTAGTGACCTAGCATCGCAATATTTTAAAAAAATTTATTAGCGACGCATTAGCGACTAATATTGCATCGCTATTATATTTAAAATATTATTATTAAATATTACGACGCAGCTAAATGCATCGCAATATTGCGACGCAATTGAATGCATCGTAATATTTAATATTAATATTTAAAATATTAAAATTTAGTTTTAAATTTAGCGACGTATTTTGGTGCGTTGCAATATTGCGACGCATCTCTGCATCACAGAGAGTCGCTGTTTTGCGACGCAATTATGACAAATTGTGGTTGCGACAAGATACTCAGCGACGCAGTCATTGCGTCACTAATGCGACGCAATAGCATGTTTAGCGACGCATTAGCGACGCATTTGGGCGTCGCAATATTTTTTTTTCTTGTAGTAGAAGGATCTAAGGTAGGGCGTTAATCCTTTGGGAAAAGGAAGAAGAAAAAGAATAAGAAAAAGGTGCAACATGCTAGGACATCTATAAGGGGTCAGATGCAGAAGAAGAAAGTTGATAAAAGTCAAGCTGAATGCTTTCATTGCAAGATGCAAGGGCACTGGAAGAGGAACTGTCCTCTTTACATTGCCACACTTGATCCAAACAGGCCAAAGAAGAAAAAGGGCAAGATGTTGCTCAACAAGGTATTTATATGATAACACCTTGTAATTTTTCTATATATGATAATCAGACCTGGGTATTGGATACCGGGAGTCCTTTTAACATTTGCAATTCATTGCAGGGACTACAGGTCACTAGAAGATTTGAGGACAATGAAAGATTCCTTAATGTCGGCGATGGAAGATTAGTTCCAGTTCTGGCATTAGGAGTTCTTGAAATAGTTTTCAATAGAAATGTCATTGTACTAAATGATTGTCATTTTTGCCCAACGTTCTTGTTGAACGTAATTTCTGTAGGCCTTCTGGCCAAAAGTCATTATGAAATTTCAATAAAGGATGTTACTTTGAATATCATTATGAATGGAGTCACTGTAATGACTGGGCATTTATCTAATGGCATTTATATATTATCACAGCCTGTGAATGTAGTGTACAAATCAAGTAAGCGCCCTAGAATAACTGATGTCACAGATATTTATCTTTGGCACCATCGGCTGGGTCATATCAACAAGAACAGATTAAACAGGTTAACTCAGGAGGGCATCCTTCGAGTTGATGATTGTGAATCATTAACTACCTGTGAATCCTGTCTTCTTGGTAAAATGACCAAGTCATCTTTTACTGAAAAGGTGAAAGAGCCAAAGAGCTATTGGGTCTAGTACATACTGATGTATGTGGACCAATGAGCACTTGTGCCAAAGGTGGATATTACTACTTCATTACTTTTACAGACGACCTTTCTAGGTTCGGTTATGTCTATCTTATGAGACATAAATCTAAGTCGTTTGAAATGTTCAAACTATATCATAAAGAAGTAGAAAAACAAACAGAAAATGTATTAAGACCCTTCGATCAGATCGAGGAGGCGAATACCTTTCAAATGACTTTGTGACATATCTAAGGGAGAATAATGGTGTGTCGGAAAGAAGGAATCGAACTCTGTTAGACATGGTTCGGTCCATGATGGGTTTTGCAAGCTTGCCAATATCATTTTGGGGATATGCATTAGAATCAGCTTGTCATATTCTCAATAAGGTTCCAAGTAAGTCTGTTTCTAAAACTCCACATGAGATGTGGTATGGACATAAACCGGTTATCACCTATCTGAGAGTCTGGGGGTGTCCGGCTTATGTGAAACGTGCAAAATCAGACAAACTTGAACCCAAATCTGACAAATATTTTTTTATCGGCTATCCGAAAGAAACCAAAGGATATTACTTCTACAATACTGAAGAACAAAAGTTGTTCATTAGTAATAGAGCAATTTTCTTGAAAAGGAGTTCCTTAGTGAAGGAACAAATAGCTCTAATGTTGAACTTGAGGAAGTTCATCAAGTAGAAGGAACAACAAACCATTGAACCCTTAGAATCTGAGTTGATTAGATCAAACTCAAAACCCATTTTAGATGCACCATTAAGGCGATCTGGTAGAGTACCACATCAACCGGACAGATACTTAGGTTTCTTGGTCCAGAACGAAGATCCTGTTGAGCTCGATGAGAACAACGAGGATCCGATCACCTATATGGATGCTATGCAAAGGACTGACTCTAATAAATGGCTTGATGCCATGAAATCCGAACTTGATTCCATGAAGGACAATAATGTATGGACATTAGTTGACCCACCGAAGGGATAAAACCCATAGGGTGTAAGTGGGTTTTCAAGAGGAAAAGAGGCGCAGACGGAAAGGTAGAGACCTATAAAGCACGTCTGGTTGCCAAGGGGTATCGTCAACGTTATGGTATTGACTATGACGAAACGTTTTCTCCTGTGGCAATGCTGAAATCCATTCGGATTATGCTAGCTATAGCAGCACACTTAGATTATGAGATTTGGCAGATGGATGTTAAAACCGCTTTTCTAAATGGTAATTTAGAAGAACAGTGTATATGATACAGCCTGAAGGTTTTATATCTGAAGACGAGTCTAAAGTGTGCAGGCTACAGAAGTCTATTTATGGACTTAAGCAAGCATCTAGGAGTTGGAACATACGATTTGATAATGTGATCAAATCTTATGGCTTTGTTAAGAATAAAGAAGAACCTTGCATTTATAAATGGGCTAACGGTTTCGTTATTGTATTTCTTGTATTATATGTGGATGATATTCTCTTAATCGGGAATGATATCCCTGCATTACAAGGAATAAAGACATGTTATCATCACAATTCTCCATGAAAGATCTGGGAGAAGCATCATACATCCTAGGGATGAAGATCTATAGAGATAGATCTAAGAGGATGCTTAGTTTATCCCAATCTACATACATTGACACCATGCTAAAGAGGTTTAGCATGGAGAATTCCAAGAAAGGCTATCTTTCGATAGGCCATGAATTCATCTTTCTAAGAAGGATTGTCCGACAACTCCTAATGAAAGAGAACGTATGAGTCGAATTCCATATGCTTCGGCAGTGGGATCGATTATGTACACATGACATGTACAAGACCAGATGTGGCATACTCACTAGGAGTAGTGAGTAGATACCAATCTGATCCAGGAGAAAAATACTGGCAAGTTGTTAAGACAATCCTTAAGTATTTGAGAAATACTAAGGACCAGTGGTTAGTCTATGGAGAGTCTGATTTGAAACTTGTTGGATATACTGATTCCAGTTTCTAATCAGATCATGATGATAGCAAGAGTGTGTCGGGTTTCGTGTTTATCCTGAATGATGGAGCTGTTTGCTGAAAAAGTTTCAAGCAACATCAGTGGCAGATTTAATGTGCGAGGTAGAGTACATCGCTGCATCAGATGCCGCAAAAGAAGTTATGTGGCTGCAAAAGTTCCTCTCTGAGCTTGGAGTGGCATCTTCTATAGATGGACCAATTCTATTATACAGTGACAGCACTGGTGCCATAGCTCAAGCAAAGGAACCACGAGCACATCAACGCACCAAGCACATACTGCGTCGGTTTCATCTTATTCGAGAGATTGTAGAATGAGGTGACATAAATCTTCACAAGATTGATGGAAAAAAAACCTAGGTGACCCATTTACTAAAGCACTCAGCATTAAGAAGTTTGACAACTATAAGTTGAAGATGGGTATTAGATACTGTAATGAGTGGCTTTAGGCTAAGTGGGAGTTTGTTGGGAATTATTCTAAAGCCAATCATTTGATGATTGAGCTAATGTAAATAGCATATAAATTGATATATTAATAAAAGTTATTTGACAGTTTATTCATTACAAGAACATCTTCTTAAAACTCCTAATAGTAATGAAGCCCTCAGGATCTTCCTTCACGATAAAGAGGATTTATCTTTGAAGGTCCTCAAAAGAGTTTGCGACCAAATGATATACTATGACAGGGCCATAGTACTATCAATTATAGGACGTTGTATATCATATTTGTTGGTTGTCCTCTTAACCAAGGAGTGTAGAGACACTGGTATGACATACAGGTGAAAGTGTAGGAGTATATTTCACCGAACGTGACTCATTTTTGGATACTCTGCTGTCAAGAGTTAATCCGAGAAGATATAGGTATAAGTATCCTTCAGACCTGAAGATCACAACCGGTGACTTGCAAGCAACTCATTGTACTTAGGTGCCGGACCACCTGAATTTCTAATCCAGCTATGAAAGGTTACTGGGTGCAGTCAAGTACTTGTGGTAGTCAGTTGTGGATCAAGATGGAATTTGACCTATCCCGTTAAAAGGAGAAATGCTTGTGTTTCAATTTAGCAAGACCTTGGCCAAGGCACTTCATGTGAAGGTCACATGATCACTAAAGTTGAAATCACTTTATGGATTTGCTGTTTAGAGTTGACAGGCTCTTAAGCCATCCTTAGCATTTGTGGTCAAGAGGATGAATTATACGGTAACTGTTTCTTAGGGTTCTTGGAGTTTGCTCAGCAACTCTTCGACCTATCCGGACATCGGGTTCCATTGCTAGATGGGCACATCGATTAGTATAGAAAGTTGTTCCTATGCTACCGGCTTAGGTTCAAACCTAGAGAGTCACACGCATAGAAGTTTCCTAGGATGATCTATTTGCTGATCAACGATTGAGAATCGTATATGATTTAATTAATCAATTTGATTGATTGAATTATCTTAATTGGGTTAAGTACACGTGAATAATATTCAATTTAGTTTAAGTCTATTAGAAGGACTAATCAATTTCAAATATTGATTTGAAATTAGACTTGATTTGGATTTAAATAGATTTAGGACTAGCCAAATTTGATTTGGGCTAGGACCATGATCTATATAGGTTCAATCAATAAATTCAAATCGGCTTAAACCAAAACCCAAACCCAAACTCCATGTGTGAAAAAAGTTTTCTCGCATAAGGATCTCACATGATGAGATGGCTGAAATCTTATCTCATGAGAGATTAAATTCTCATGTAAAATTTAATGTATAACATTAATCTTCTCCAAATGGTTCTGTTGGAATTCTAAGTGTTAGAATTCACATCTCTTTGGTTTTTACCGAACGTCGGAATTAACCAAATATTGCGTCTCTTTGGTTTTCACCAACATCGGAATTAACCAAATGTCTCTTTGGTTTTCACCGAACGTCGGAATTAACCAAACGCTCCATCTCTTTGGTTTTCACCGAACGGAATTATCCAAACGCTGCATCTCTTTGGTTTTTACCGAACGGTAGAATTCTAAGTGTTAGAATTCAATGGGCTAAAGGCTACATTGAGCCTATAAATTAGAGGACATCCTTCACCAGATCGAAGAACACAACACGATATGTCATGGATTGAAATTCTAAAGAGTTAGAACACAAAATCCTGGTGTGATTCTGGTGTTAGCAAAAGTTTGGTAGATCTTGGAGGAAGATTCAAGTGGGAGGATTTAAGATCAGCAAAGTTATTTTTTCGCGAGCTAGCACTCCCGGAATCGATCATTCGGGGGCTTCGCGTGGACGATACTAGAGGCAGGACGATTGAACGGCTGTAGAGCACAAAGGATTTACCTACTGTTCTTAAGGAAAGTGATTTGATACCTAGATCTTAAGGCAGGCTTCAAGACAAGTAGTATGACTTCTCATCTTGAAGATCAAGATATGATCTTGATTATTTAATTTATATGTATAATTTAGATCAAACGATCCTATACTATAATGCAAAGATATGATCTTAATGCATATTAGATAGATTAATATGTAATCTTTAAGTTTCCGCATTGATAATTGTTATCAAACTATTAAGATATGCATGACTCGGAGATTGTTTCTCCCTACATCTCAGGGGCGGGGGGCATCTGATGTGGTTGATCACGCTCCATGGGCAACGGATTAACAGACTGCACATTTTTCGGAGCCGAACAATAATATGGTAGTTGGCCCTGGCCTTGGGGTCAACTTTAGCCTTGATTCTGGCTTTGAGCACAGCTTCGGCCTTGGCTTCGAGCATGGCTTCGGCCTCGAGTGCGGCCTTAGCCTCAGCCTTGAGCATGGCCTCGACCTTGGCCTCGAGCGCAGCCTTGGCCCCGGCCTCGGCCTCGAGCCTGGCCTTGGCCTCGAATTCAACTTCGGCTTCAATTTTGGCCTCGAGCCTAGCCTCGGCTCCAAACCTGCTCTTGGCCTCTGGTTTCGGCCTAAGAATCAGCCTCGAACTTCGTTCTCAGCAACCTAACATGTGCTTGAGCTGCCACGTGGCCCACTAACCTACTATCTCTAAGACCACGGGCAGTTACCACTATTTACGGTACGTCTAACAGTAATGCACCCATCTACTACTTACGGCGCCACTTTTGACGGACGACGTGATTCAACGGTTATCCACCAAGGATAAGAGGGATCCCGAATAGGTATAAAAAATCTTCACTCACAACGAGGAAGGCAGGTTCATTCTTCATCATCCAAAACCTCTATAGCTATTCTTCAGACTACTAACTAGAGCGTTGGAAGGTTTCTATCGAAATCATGGTCCGAAACTTTATTGCAGATTTTCGACTGAAAGGGATAGTCCCATCATCTTTCCGAAGGTTTACGAAGCTTTTTTATCATCCGGAGCTCTCTATGAGTAATTTGGTAGCAACAGTCATGAACGGCTAAAGGTGACTGAAGTGGTTCTTCAATGAAAAATTATGTTTCTTTTCCTCTAAAAGTTCTGCTCAATTTATATTGATTTCATCATCTTCATATATTTCTCTCCATTAACAGCGGCAAGGATGCTTCATTACGGACTTGCTTCAGTTGCCGCCAGATTAATTTCTTAGTGCTTGTCTAAAGATTAAAAGGGTGCCAAATAACGAATGTTGAGGCGTGTTTCTTACATGCAAATATTACTCCTGATGAAAGAACAAGAACTTTTTCTGGCCATGGTTCATGTCTTACTTCTCCATATGGCTTCGGTCCTGCTAATTTTGCTTGATGAGATATTTTCTTAGATCTATAGTTTCTAGTCATGACATAGCATGACATAATTAAAATGCAAACCAATAATTTGCTATAGCTTAGAGAATATTTGGTCTACTTTTCAGAAGATCAACTAATTGCGTGAGCTCAGCTAGGAATCGATGAAATGCCAGTGATGAGTTGCTTGCCTCTAATAATTATACCGAACAAAGTTTTTTTTTTTTTTTGCATGCATTTCAATTGGAGTCACGTGTCACCGCTTGAATTACTATTCGATTCTACACAATAATTAACTAGCAATTAGAATTAACTAAAGATAAATCAACTAAGATGCAACAACAAAATAGAAAGATCCATAAGTTTTTTAGATTTGGGAGCTGATTAATTCCTAATGAATTTGACGCAAGCGACCTGTTGAGTTCTTATGAATGGATTCATTTTAGATTTATCAATTTTTTAGCTTCAAATGAAAAGAAATCAACCCAAATTTATTTATTTTGATTGAATTTATAAAGACTGGGTCGGAGTTTGCCATCCCTAATTTATTCCACCCTGACTTATTATTAATTTTTTTGGGAGGGCCATTCACTAACTTCAATGGTCTCATCACCCTATTGGTGCGACAGCTGCCTCTCGGTCCCACCCCTCAACCGTCAATCAAGAGCCGGCGAGCCGCTCGCCAACTCGCGTCGGGTACTCGAATTCACGTGCGCTCTCTCTCTCTCGATCTCGATCTCGATCTCGATGCATCAATAATAGGCGAGGGTCCGAGAGGACAGAGCGTGTGAGGAGGGAGGGGAACGATTGAAGCAATTGAAACCCCTCGTTTCCATTCTCTCCCCCAGAATCCCACGCTTTATTTGCCGCGAAATCCTCGCTCCGCGGTCTCTCTCCCCCTCCCCTTCCCCTTCTCTCCCTCGTCTCCTTCGATTCGACTCAATCCTTCTCCCACTCCTCGGCATTTAGCGGCTCGGTGGGTTCTTGATCCCCTCTGTCGGCCAATTGGGGTTGATCCCTCCTTTGTTTGGTCCCCATCCCAGAATATCTTCGTGCCTCGGATCGAATCGGATTAGATCTCGATTCCCATTGCTCAGCTCAAGGGTATGACGGGATTTTTTTTTTTTGTTTGGGAGGGATTTCATTGGTTTCGTGCTTTCCTTGTATCATCATTGTTGCTCCGGTCGTGGAAGTACTTTCCTCTTTTTTTTTCCCCTTTTAACTTATCAAGTTTTGAAGAAATTTAGGTGCACATTTGAATGGTTATGAAGTCTTTATTCTTTTTCTGCAGCAAATATTTACAGAGAAATATTGTGATTTCGGTTGTATTATTGACTCCTCGATGAAATTTTTAGTTGGTTGGGTCCAATGGTTCGTGTTGTCATCCATAATTTGGTTATAGATGGGGAAAAAGTTCTGGACTCTGAAAGAATTTTTTATTGGCTGCGATCTGGTTCACTGGGCCTTATTGAATCAAGCTCTCGATTTAAAATGTATTCACATGGGATTTTTTTGCATGATTGGGAAAAACAAAATTGTGATACAGTCATCATGGGTTTTTTATTTATTTGTTCCTTTTGGATATTATCCATCATTTTGAATTCTTGGGTATGTCTTATTGTATATTATCTTTGCTTTATAGAAGACTCTATTCTCAATAACATGGATTTGTTCTTGAAGCTTCTTTCTTGAAAGCATCTCACATGGTTACTGTTTTTTCATTTCAAAATTTTAACAACTGATGTTTGTGATTTTCTTTACGCAATTCTCTGTTACGTTGTGACTTAACATTTCGTTAATGAATTCTCACACCTTTAAAATCAATGCTTTGTACTTTTATATTTTTATCTATAGGTGGCTCTTGATGAGTGTTGTTTGCTGGATCATGCAGGAATACTTAAAAGGAAGTTTCATCTGAAGAGAAATTTTGTTTCTGATCCAAAGGAACCATGAAAAAAGCTTTGATCAAACAGTTCGAGACTTGTAAGAGTTACTTATAAATCCTACTGTCTGATTCTGTGAATTTTGTTTCATCTGATGTACACTGCCAAAATTGGAATATCTTTGAAAATTTGTCACTTTAGGTTCGGAACATTGGATAAAGGGATTCAACTATATCATGAAACATTTTTAACATTTCAGTCCATGTGACTTGTGAGGATTGTGGTTCCCTCAGATGTATGACAAAATTTTATTTCAATATTTTTTCTTGTGACTATTTTGCAGCAAGAGAGAAGTCAACAAGAAAGTATTAAAAGTGCCTAGCATAGAGCAGAAGGTTGGTTATCTTATTTTGGTGTCCTCTTGGTTTTCATGTTCTGTGTGCTTTTTTTTTTATTAAGCAACAGTCATTTTAGTAGGCAAAGAAATATCAATACTTTGTTCTGCATATCAGTTCTATGTAGATGGACCAGGGCTTTGTTGGTTATTTTAACCTTAATGCTGAATCATGAAGTCAACTCTTTTCTGTTTTGCACCCCCCCCCCCCCCCCCATGGAGTGATAAGTTTTCACCATTTGTGAATGCATAAAAGACTAAAATATGACCAGTGAAAGGACACAGGTGCCCAAAACTTCCAAGTACATAATTCCATTAAGCTCTAAGGCTTCCGTATCAAAGAAGCAAAGGAGAAAACTTATATTGAGGCTGCACACGTTAGACTACAAAAGTCCGACATTGGTGTAACCGTGTTGCTTGGACACTTCAGTTTTTCAGAATTTTGGAGTGGTAACTCTTTTGGATACGATGAGACAACATAGCGTAACACTCTGCAAACACCTCAAAACAACAGTGTCATACTTACATCAGCTAAATGTGTCATCATGGGGCAAAATTTTTAGAGAGTCATGTCTTATGTATCTAGACTCTTCTAGCAAGGAGTCACATCAAAAATTATATGCCGTGAATGAGTTTTCTTTAGCTAAAATGTTTCACCAAATAGTCATATCTACTCTAGTTGCTGGCTATTTTGAAAAGTTATATATTCTGTGAAGTTGACCATTTGGAAGTATCCATGTTGTGCTTTTTGGAGGTTGAAATGATGAATTTGTGGCCTTTGGGGGGGGGGGGGGGGGTGTTGAGCACTTCATATCAAGTATCCTGGTAACACGACAATGCAGTAGATACATGAAACTTCCTGAATTATATAATCTCCAAGCTACATTTCAACAAGAATACTCTAAACAAGGATGAAGATTTTCTCTTTTATTAACCTCCAGGGTGTGCGCGTGCGCGTGCGCGCGTATTATCTTGTCTCTAAATTTCAGGTGCTTGATGCAACAAGCAATGAACCTTGGGGTCCTCATGGGTCACATCTGGCAGATATTGCACAGGCCACCCGGAGCTAGTAAGCTTGCAGTTTCATGTGCTTTAGGCTACCTGCATTCTTTATTTTGCAATAAGGTTAATCACATTTCAAAAAATCATGCAGTCATGAATATCAGATGATCATGGCAGTCATCTGGAAGAGGATCAATGATACTGGGAAAAACTGGCGTCATGTCTATAAGGTTCTATACAATCTCCTTCCAACTTGTCATATGCTGCTTTATTTATTAATGACTTTCAGTAAATGTTTAAGACATTCTGAATATATTACTATTTTTTAATAAATTATGCACTGACACCAAACCATTTAATAAAGTTCTTTGTACTGCATGTAGAGTTTAGACCTTAGACCTTAGACTTTTTTAGCTGGATGTTCTCCACTACCAAGTGGCACTAATAGTTCATTACATTGAGCCTCAGGCATTGACCATCCTGGAGTACCTAGTAGCACATGGATCTGAACATGTGATTGATGAAATCAGGGAACATGCTTATCAAATATCGGTAGTGTATGCCATTCTTTTCTTTCTTCTGCTATGCTTGAATCTAAAACTTTTGTTTTAGCATGAATTCATCCAAATTGCAGTGGTTATGATTGTAGCCTTTCTCTGCTTTGTCAGACTTTGTCCGACTTCCAGTATACTGATTCTAGTGGGAGGGATCAGGGAAGCAATGTTAGGAGGAAATCTCAGAGTCTTGTTGCACTAATAAACAATAAAGAAAGAATACAGGAAGTTAGAGAGAAAGCAGCTGCTAACAAGGAAAAGTGAGATTATGTCCTATAACAGATGATGTCGATTTATGCTACATACTTTGCAAGTTTAATATCTTGTATTATCTTATATAGGCATCATGGTAGCAGAACAAATAGGCCCGACTCATACGGACATGGTGATCGCTTTGATGATGATCGTTTTGAGGGTCGTCGTTATGGAAATAGAGATGAAGATCGAAATGGATATGGGAGGGAAAGAGATTCAGGGTATGACAGATATGGCAGAGGTGGGGACTCATATAGTCGGGGTGGAGATTGCTATGGTCGGGATTCTGATGACTGCTACGGAAGAGAAGCTAATGGAGATGATAATTTTAGAGGTCGAGGCAGTGATAGTTCTCAATTTAGGTCAAGAAGTAGGAGTGTTGATGTTGATCCAAATCATTCCTTTGATGATGATGACCGTTATTCATATCGGTACGCTGTACTTCCTTCTTTTATTTCAAATTATATATATATATATAGAGAGAGAGAGAGACTTGGCTACATTCGAATGTAGCTAAGTTCAGGATCTGATCACTTTTCTCACCCTTAAATCCATAAGGATTTTGGAGTCACTCCATCTTTTTCATTTTTTTCATCTTTAGAATTTATGAACTATGTAGATCCAAGGTTAGAAAAGGTGATGGATAATCAAATGTAACCAAGTCTCTCTCTCTCTTTCTCTCTCTCTCTATATGTGTGTGTGTGTGTGTGTGTGTGTGTGTGTTGATTCTTGATTATAAAGAATATTCACATTTTAGAGTGAACCCTCTGTTCTGTAAGTTTTTTTTTTTTTTATTGAAGAAGTACTTAATATTCTCTTTATGGTGCAGAAGTGGTGGTGCAAGAGCCATTGACCATTTTCAGGATGAAAGGTAATTTTCAACTGATGTGTGCTTTATTGTTATCTTTTAATTGTCAAGTCCCTGGAAATCTCGCCTCCAAGGATTGATGCCCCGGTGCATCCCAGCATGTCGCACTGGTGCTGTTCCAAGGAGAAAATGGTTCTTGTAATGCCCACTGGGGCCCTAGTTTGCTTATGAACCAGGATGTTCTGACTATCCCAGTTTGCCAGTTCAAATGACCCAGGATGGTTGCATTCTGACACTAGGGTTGGTTTGGCATCTCAAAGTACTTTTTTTGTTTTTCCCCTCTTTATTTTTGTTGCTAATAGTCATTTTGATCCATCCTGGCCCATCCCTGTGGTACTGACCCAAGACCAAACTGGGACAAGTATTGGTACCAAGACTTTAATCCTTTTTCTTATCCATGTACATGGACTGCATTTTGAAACCTAAATAATTAGTTGTTTCGCCAGACGACCCGAGCACAAGCTCTCTGAGCTAAATGTTAATGCACCACCCAGTTATGAGGAAGCAACAAGAGATGCCGAAAACTATGTGCAGGATGAAAGGTAAGGATTTCCATCTTTTGGGAAAATATTCTTCTGAGGGATGATGCAGTATGTTTTGACTGACATCATGCTCAATTTAAGGGACAAAGGAACCATATTGGAATCCATAGATGATACATCTTCACCAGCTGCACCTAAAGCAACTTCTCCTTCCAAAGGTGCAAGCGAAGGTCCAGGCCCTGCTGCCACTGGTGGATCAGAGGCAACCCCATACAACAGGGTTGATGATTTTGATCCACGTGGTTCAGTGGCAGGTAGTAAAGAATCTGGTCTTTCTGCAAATCTGCTGCCAAAATCATATCAACTGATGCCATAATTGTGCAATATATGTTTAGCATGGGTTTTAAACAAAGCTATTTTGGTTCGACTTTTATTCCTGCCAAAGTCATCTCATGTTTATAATTGCAGTTTATAATATTAGTGCTTACTCCAGCATATGTTATTGCCACCAAGTGTAGTAGCTGTTTGTTGTTACAACTAGAATCCTATTAACTTGTTATGAGCATAGGTTCTGCTATGCATATGCTAAGTTCCATTTTGCATCTCCTCACCATAGTTCACAGTGTAAAAATACATTATGAAGTCAGAAGTTAAATCAAAATTGTAATGATTTAGGTGCCGTGAGATGCATGAATGGACATCTAATATACCACTGCAAGTGGTGGCCAAATCTTGCAGCAGAAATAACTTAATACATTTGATCATGTAGAATGTCATGATAAGCATCAACAATGCATCTTCCACTATGTATGACACTAATGCTTTATTGTGAGTGGAAGATTCGATGAGGCTGTGAGGCTTGCATCTCTCCCATGCTTTGGGTGAATATACCTTATATGCCTTATACACTGTGAAGCCTCAAAGTATAACCTCTTCAATTTTTTCACTCTTGATTTACTCTATCTAGGTTATGGTTTAGAAAAGTACTTGATCCACTCATATATGTTTATTGATAATTTCTCAGAAAATCTTGTTGCAATAGAAATGTGATTCATAAATTTTCATTGGTTAATGGAATTATAGCCACCCATCACATCCTTCTTCCTCTCTTGAGTCAATTACATGTTGAGTGGTAGTAACACTTGGAATGACCATTTAATTTAATCTGTCAATGTGATTGTTCTCTTATTTGTGAGAAATACAGGCAACTATATGGATACAACGCACAAAATTCGTGATAGTCTTATTTAAGATTTACGATCTCAGTACTAAACCCTGTACCTGTACCATACTAGTACAATATTGATATGCCTACTATTTGATCGATTCAATATTCTGAGACCCAGAACACCCTTTATATAGTATACAATGTACCTGGTATGGTGTGATATGTTTTGATCTAGCTTGTGATGTTTGAAGAGATAAAGCAGGAATGAAGAAGTTGACGTAGAGTCCATTAGTGATCCAAAACCCCATGATAGATGCACCATGGATATTCTAGTTTCATAAGTTATTTGCTTGTATCTTGCTTTTTTTTTTTATCATAGTTTTTTTTTTTTTTTGAGGTACAGGAAGAAGTTATGGACTATAACAAAATTTTGAAATTAAAGAATAATTCTGAATGGATGCAGTCAGTGACAATGTTAATGAGTTTTCTTCCACTTTGTTCCAAAATTTGTTGCTGACATCAAGATGGCTGCCTCGGTTTGGCATAGATGATATCAACACTAGACCTCAGAGGCAAGATTTAAGAAATAAACATCTTGAACATCTTAATTAATGCCTTAAAACAATGCTGTGGCCTTTAGAGATTCAGCAATCGAAAATTATCAAATGGCTCTGCAATACCATTTCTTGCCCATTTCATTCTTCCTTCTTAAATTGGTTAGTGGCTTGACATGTTGACCATTTAGGTTTGTTAATTGCTATATAACCGGTCATGGTTTTAAGTCCTAGCAGGTTAGGAGGTGCTCCTGTGGGAAAATGGGAACAGAACAAAGTTAGGACATCAAAACCCAACCATGCAGAGAACATAGAAGAATGAGGAAAGAAAGAAAGAAAGGAGAAAGAAAAAAGAAAGTGAAGGGAGGGAGAAGAAAAAGAAAGGAGGGAAGGAAAGAAGGAAGAAGGGAAATGAAGGAGAAGAAGAAAAAAAAAAGAAAGAAGAAGAAAGAAAGGAAAGAGAAAAAGGAATAAAGAAAAAAATGAAGGGAAGAGACATGAGGGTACCTAGGTGTTCTGCTAGGATGACCATTGAGGCAGGATGGGATAGTTGGACGTCCCATTCTATGGCGAAACTAATACCTCTCATTCCACAATTTTCATAACCTTGTAACTGATAGCATCGGATGATTCAATTTTTGATGAGCAATGACAAATTCTATTATTTGTGTTCATGCTAGATTTACCTGATGTTCTTCGTTGGAGAAAGATTAGGACTGTTATAGGTTATCCAATAACCCTGAAATCAGACAGGTTAGCACAGACTGCTTAGGTGGCCCAAAAGATTTCTAGCATTTCAGGTTGTGAACTTGAAGCTCACAAGTGGAGGATATTTGGAAAATTTGAATATTATTTATTATTAGTACTCAGCCATTTCCCTCAGTCTCATGAAATTTGATCTTGTTACTTTGTTGATGACTAATTAAGCCACTGTGGCCAACAAATGGCTGACAATGGTCAAAACTTGACTTCATATTCTTCCCTACTTTATAATCATTCCTTGCTTCTATCTAATAAACAAATCCTGTTTTTCTAATAAACTTGAAGACACCTCTTAACTTCCTCCTGCATTTTCCCCATATTTGTATCTATGCTTTCTCTGCTTTTTATATCTAAAGTGTTCAGTAGATCTGTGTGCTCGTTTTGCCTGACTAGATCTAGCATTCTGTATATCATTGTTTCTAAAACTCATCAGTTGGAGTGAAGTTATGCTAATAACATGGTCTTAAGAATTTTGTCTAATAGTATAGTTTTGAGACTAGCAATATAGTTTGAAGATTTTGTCCATCCAAGTAATGCTATGGTCATGTTCTCTGGGATTCTGTTAGGCTCGTCATCATATCATACTTACTATAGATTCTAAATATCCATTTCCTTAAAATTGTGTTCAGTATATCATTCCTTTTGCATTTAAATGTCTGAAGAGTTAAAATTATCTACATAAAGCTTATTTATTAGAAGAATGTTGGGTGCGGGTCACAGAAGTGGTTATGTCTAAGAACACTTAGGGAGCAAATGCAGGGAAGATTTTCTGAGGAAATTCAGATGTAGGTGTGTCACTCTAGATTGAAGATTCCTGCTACAGTGTTGTGAAGTTTATGGGCTCAATCTGTTCTTGCTTTACACAGTTCCTTGGTTTTGCTTACAAGTATTGGAAGTTATGACTTTCTCCAAAACTAAAAGAAGCTTGATTCATCCTAAAGATTTACATAAGTTTGGCATTTCCATCAATTTTTTCCATCGTGCTTCAGTGCCTAGTCTCCCTGCTTAGCTCCCTTGTCCAACCATATGCCCCTTTCTTTTCTGCTTGTTAATGTTTCTTTATCTCCAATCAGTATTGTGCATGTAACCGCTTTACATTAGAAACACTTAAATGACAATTTGCACAGGTAATTTCTTTTCCACAGCAATGTGGGTGCATGCGCAAGAATTTAATATAGAGAATCACTTGTTAGGTGCAGACTTCATTTTGGATCCTTTTTATCTTTCTAATCAAAGACATTCCTTTTGATGGATAGGCTAGTATTAAAATATTAAAAAGTTAGTTTATTATCATAAATAAATAAAATCATGAGATTGTTAGATGATAATTATGTACCATTGATGATGAGAATTGACCTTGTTAGAAAGACTCGAGCTGTCAAAGGGTTGCTTGCTTCTCAGTTTTCTTGATATGCATTATATGATTTAAATGAATTTGCAAATCAATTGATGAAACAAGTAGTAGTATCTGAGCAGTACTGATAAATTTGGTGAAGAAAGCATGAATGCTTCTTTATTGATTAATACCATCAGCTGTTTGTACCAGAAAAAAGAAAAAAAAACTACCAGCTGTTATTTCAGCTGCAAGGTAATTCAAGTATCACATGTCAACCTACTTCTTTGACTTCTTCTCTCTCTTTCTCAGCTGCTCCGCTTGCTGAAAGCAGTCAAGAGTTAGACATTTTTGGATACCTATCAGCACCAGATTCTGCAAATTCAATGGCTCAGGCAACAGAACCTTCTGGCACTATGAGTTCTGAAGCCGATATGCAAATGAGTTCTGGTTTTGAGAAAAATTTTGTTGCCCCATCAACAGCCTCTGCTGCTGCAAACCAGGTACATGGTCATTTATGTTGGGCATTTTTAAATATGATTAAGTCTTAGTATCATATTTGGTCTCGGGAGCTAGTTAATCATGTACCCTTAGGACTTATCATTATCTTGTCTCTTCAAATTCTCCTAAAAAGTGAACTTTTTTCCTTTTAAGTCCCAAAAAAGTATTAAGTGCTTTATAACACTTCATGTATGAAGACTCAGATGAATCTGCTTCTTATTCATGCCAATCATATATAGATGGCGAATGGAAGTGGAATATAATTTTACATTGTTTATTTTTCCTAATAACTGTTCTGGAGGGGTCTTTGGGTGCCTGGGTGACTGCATGAGCTTGGGCAACCCCTGGCTGCCATGTTTAACGCCTAATTCTGTAGCAGCTCCTATGTGTGGTCCTGCTGCTTAGTGGGTGCCTATTCTAAGCCTAGAGTGACCTAGACAGCTTAGGATGGACTCTAGGTTGGAATATTCATGTATTAGGCAGGATGAGTGAGGCCTGTTGTGTTTAGGTGGGTGGATTATCAATATCCGTTTCCTTTTCCTGTGGTGCTGAGACACTTGACTTGTTTACAAGATATAGGATTGCTAATTCGTAATAAATTGTTTATTTCCACACTATTGATTTTTCTATGTTTGCTTGTTGATGAATTGAAATACTGGACAGTTTTTTTTTTGGATTATCAAGCTATCTTATTGTATAATTTTTAGGGGAAAACTAATATTTTTAGTAGTTAATATGTCAGCAAGACTTATAAAATCTAGAAGCCATCTTTTCTTAATTTCTTTTTGAGGAGAAACATAAAAGTTCACCTTGTTTCTTTTGTTTCTTTAATTTATTTTTTCCTTCAATTTCTTCTCATTTATTCTAGTATTCCAGGTATTTCTATACATATATGAATATAATTACTTTTTATTAATTTTTGATACAATCCATCTGGGCATCTATCTAAGCATCATCTCTAGCAGAAGTGCTACTTTGTCTCCTGCCCTACCGTATGCAGCAACTGCCTTTGAAAATATTGGTCTGGATTTATTTTAATAATTACAAATGATTTTCATTAGCAATTCTATTCTTTTACTATAAGAAGCCTAACCTGTTTCTTTCCCTTCTAATCTCTTGTTCTTTTGTTCATTCTCCATTGCTGAACAATCATGATTCCTCTTTGATCTATATGCCCAGCCTGTGGAAGATCCTTTTGGTGATTCTCCTTTCAAGGCTATTCCTCAAGGAGATTTCCCAGCTCAGCCACCAAGCTTCACACCTGCCCCTTCCTTCCAGCCTCCTGGATCAACTGGTGGTACTGAAACTCAACCACCAATAGCCCCAGCCATGGAAGCATTCTCAAACTTTGATTTTGGTGACGCATTGGGTGGTATTACTTATGCTCCAACTGTTGCAAATAGTCAACATTCCTCCGCAGGTCCTACATTTTTGGCTCCAGAGTTGCCCATGGCACTAGCTAGCAACGACATTCTTGCAGATATTCTACCACAAAACCCTACCAGGCAGTTCAGCATGCAGCTCTGACATCTAAAACGAGTGATCAAATGAATTTCCTTGCCCAATCAGAGGGAGCTATTCTACCACAGACGACCCTTGCAGCCCAAATCCCTTCACGGACAGCTCAACCTGCTCCTCCAGCAACCGCATATGGTGCTCAAACGAATTTCATCCCCTATTCAGGGCAATCAACTCCACAAGAAGCTCCTGTTTCATCACAGGCAGCTTATTTTGCAGCTCTAACTAGTGGGCAGACAGCTCATCCCAAAGCTCCAACAGCGGCATGTGGTGCTCAAATAGGTCTTCTCCCTTATTCGGAGCTATCGACTCCACAAGCAGCTCCAGCTACACCACAGGCAGCTTTTTTTGCAGCTCCAGCTAGTATGCAGACAGCTCAACCTGCTGCTGGTCTAACAACTACCCATTCTACTCAAATGAGTTTTCTCCCCCATTCAGAGCTATCAACTCCGCAAGCAGCTCCGGTTACATCACAGGCAGCTCATTTTGCAGCTCCAGCTAGTATGCAGACAGGTCAGCCTGCAGCTTCAGCTAATAAGCTTCCCTTGCAATCGATTGCATCAGCTCCACTAGTTTCACAAGCAGCTTCCACTACCTCAGCTGTACCTCCTCAGCCATCAAAGTTCCAGCCAAAATCTTCCATTTGGGCGGATACATTGAACCGAGGTCTTATCGATCTGAACATATCTGGACGTAAGTGTTCACTATTCTTGCTTTTACAATTTTGCAGTAAATGTCTCTCCGTTATTATAAATTCTTCCTGATGTAAATAGAATTTCTTGCTTGTGATCTTCGTTGTTGCTAGCTGTTTATTCATTGAGTCTGGTTTCTGCTGCAGCTAAAGTCAATCCCTTAGCAGATATTGGAATCGACTTTGACGCAATGAATCGGATGGAGAAGAGAAAAGAGGCGAAAAGCTCTGCAACTCCTGTGACATCTACCATCACCATGGGCAAAGCTATGGGAGCTGGTTCTGGCATGGGCCGTACTGGCGCAAGTGGCCTTGCTCCGCCTCCAAATCCCATGATCAACCACCGCCTGGGAATGGGCATGGGCATCGGAATGGGTGGAGGTACTGGCATGGGAATGGGTGTTGGCATGAGCATGGGTGGGTACGGTGGGGGCATGAATCAATTACCTATGGGCATGGGAATGGGATGAGCATGGGAATGAATATGGGAATGGGTCAGGGAGCACCCATGCAGCCTCCCACTGGAATGCCTCCTGGTCCTGACATGCCAGGCGTTGGCTACAATCCAATGATGGGTATGGGAAACAATGGTTCACAGCAGCCATATGGTGGTGGGTATCGATGAAGGATGATGATTAAGAATAACTGGAAGGGGGAAACGGACACAAATATCACAAGTTATCGGTATAAGTTGCAAAAGAATGCCCAAACCTGAGATTTAGTTGGCACTGAGATTCCTGAGCAGGTTGTCTAAATGTCTTTAAGTAAATGGCATTCATTATGCACGTCTTGTGTTGAAAATGGGAGTGATCTGTTAGCATATGATGTGGTGTTAAATGAAAATTTTATGTCATGTTTGTTGTAAGAAAAATAAATTTAATTGTTTTCTTCGAATTGGAAAATCTGGTTCAATTGTGACAAAATTTCAATTAGATCATCTGAATTTTGGTATGATGACAGTTGATATCTTACAAGAACCATAGCAGATGAAACTCTTCCTTAAAAAGAAAAAACTAAAAATGATGGGCAAACACACCAACTTCATTTCAGGGAGAAGATGAATGCATGATCGCTTAACAAAAATCATTTGACTCATTGATATTGACAAACAGGCTAACAAAGATGTTATGTACAGAGTTTCTGCCACTGACATTCTGCAGTGCTATAGATTAAAACTGATACGTTATTATGATTAGAGATTTAAGCTTAAGGTTTTTTCGACAGGTTCCGTTGCTAGACTATGACACGTTGGAAATGCCCAACGGTGAGAGTAAGAGCATTAGATTAAGGCAACCAACTAACACTTTGATTTGACAAAACAAGATCTCTAGGTCGAACAACTCGAGAAAGCTTGACAAGGAAATAACAACAAAAAAGAAAGAAAGAAAGTGTATCAACTATCATACCGCCTCCCTCAATTCATCCTCTCTCTCTCTCTCATTCTCATTTGCTGTGGCGCTTCATAATAATTTAAAGATTAGTAGAGCTTTTTACATATTACAAGATGAGAACGATTTTGTGCATCGTTTTCTATATACGAATGTGCATGAGGAATGATCATTGACCGTGCTTCTATACGGACGCATGTGTCATGGTTCAATAAATCGTGATATGCCTTGCACATGTGCATGATGAATGAACACCCCTGATACATCTTTCGTCGGAGGCGGTGCATGAAGGCTGTTCCTACAAGATGAGCATCTCTTGAATGAATTTGATGGAAAACTGCTACTCTCATCGAGTCTCTTGCTTGCGCTATGTTAATGAGAGTTGTCTCGACTTGATTTTGTGTATGCTTTTTAAGTACCGAAAGGGACTGGTTTGCATTCTCTACTCTATACCTGTTGAGGGGTAAAATCATCATTGCGTTGATAACCATGCGAAGGGGCTAAGATCAGCCCTGGCCTCCACTTGCTACACTGCGCCCATAAAGAATGAGCTAACTAGTATGGTTCGGCGCCCCTGAGCGATCCGTAGCTCGGCGTCCCCGAGCGATCCGTAGCTTGTCTCCCCCGAGCGACCCGTAGCTCGGCTCCCTCGAGCAACCCATGGCTCGGCTTCCCCGAGCAACACATGGCTCGGCTTCACCGAGCAATCCATAGCTCGACATGCACCTCTGCGGAACGAAACTGTTTTCACGACCGGCTTATTTCTTTTGTCATATCTCAGCCGTCCTCGTGCCTCTACTGCTCGAGCCGTGCTTACGCCCCAGCAGTGCGAACTATCTGTGCATTTCGGCCATCAAGGCCAGGTCGTCCCTCGACCGTCTGAACCAAGCCTTTCCACGCCCCTGCGGAACCTGGCGCGGGAGAGCCCAAGTCTAGTGTAACATAATTCCAAACGATGAATCATATCGAGGCATGGCCTAGGATCTGCAATAACGGCCTAGGACCTACGCAGTCATCGGATCTCGGGCCATCAGAGAGCTCTCCCAGCCGTCGATCCTTCAACGGACAAGATACGGATCTTACCGGCCTCACAACAGCTTGATTCGGATCATCTCCGTATCCTAACAACCTTCGAACCTTCCAGAAGGCGCTCAAGATTCAGGTGATTGCTTATAAATAAGATACTCTCAGATTCTCTCAGGTACGCGCAAACCTCCGTACATAACTCCTGGCTCGGTCTTAGCATCACACACACTCTCTCTCTTTCACTGCTCCCCCTTCTCCTTTCCTCCATTGGTGCTCTGCACGAGCACCCGATAGGCCACCCCTAGAGGGACTCCCTAGAGAGAGCCTTCTCCTCATTTCTATTGATCGCTGATCCCCACTGACTTGAGCGTCAGAGGGTCTTCCGCTGAGGGCCACCCCCAACGCCTCTCGCGTGAGGACTTCTTTGCATGTCCGCCCAGGAGGAAGCCCGATCAGGAGACCAATCGCGCCCAAGTCGAAGGACAGATTCTGGTGGCAACAGATTGGCGCTAGAGGAAGGGCCTCAAGTCCCATTAAAACTTGAAGAAAGAAGATAAGGATCTCGATCTGGAAGAGAACCTTTCCAATGGCTAATCGGAGAAGGGCAACTTCTGAAGCCCAGGACCAGGTCGCCTCCCAGAGACCTGATCCGATGAGTAGCGTGGCACCGCAGCCGCCACCAGTTGAGACCTCATCACCGCCAGCTATCCTAGTGACCCAGGACCAGTTCGCCACACAGGTCCAGCAGGTCCAAGCCCTGACCCATCTGGTTCAGAAGCGCCTTGCAGCTACCCCTGCTCCACGCCTTCTTGAGGAGGCCGCAGCCCCTTTTTCTCCGGCCACCTCTTCTTCTGGTCCGCATGGAGCCGCGGACCCCCCACACCGACCCAAAGAGGCCAGACCAGTCCCGCAAGGGGGCTGCAACAGGGATCTTCCCAGATCTCGGCGGGCCCGGTCCCTCTCTCTGGAGTCCTCCCGCCATGATTCGACGCCATCCCCGTGCTCTCATCGCCCGGCCCCTCCTCTTATATCTAAAGAGGAGATCCGCCGACAGCTCTGGAAGATGCGTCAGGAGCTGGACGCCGCCAAGCAGGCTCATCCGCCTCAGCCTAAGGCAGAGCAGGGCATCCCCTTCTCCAGAGGGATCATGGAGGAAGTGATTCCCTGCCATGTTAAGCTACCCGCCATCGAGCCCTACCACGGCTCCTCTGATCCAGATGATCACCTCAGTAGTTTCTGGTCAATAATGATGTTCCACGGAGTATCAGACGCAGTCCTCTGCCGCGCTTTCCCTTCCACCCTCAGAGGATCTACCAGAACCTGGTTCAATGCCTTGAAACCGGGTTCTGTTGATTCGTTTGACGAGCTGAGCCATCTTTTTATTGGCCAGTTCGTCAGTAGCCTCCGTCACCGACGAAGATCCGACTCCCTCTCTGAAGTTAAGCAGAGAGAGGGGGAGTCCTTGAGAAATTACCTTGGCCGTTTCAACAAGGCCATGCTGGAGGTGGACCACCTTAATCATGAGGTGGCTATGTCCGCCCTAGCAGGAGGAGTTTTGAAGGGGAGAGACTTCTATCTAGCGATGGAGGTCAGTTACCCCCCGAACCTTTCTGATATGATGGCCCTGGCAGACAAATACGCGAGGGTCGAAGAATCACGGAGGGCTGCCCGCGCCGAGCTGGCGAAGAAGAAAGAACCCAAGGGTCCGAACAGGCATCGACCTATCCATTAGCCAAGCCCGCCTCGTCGCCAAAGAGCTCCCCCACTGCCGCCAAGAAATCGCTCCTGGAGCTCGCCCAGGCAATTCGACCGGTACACCCCACTCACTATTCCTAGAGCGCAAATCCTCATGGAGATAGAGCGCCAGCTCTCCCAACCAGCTCCTCTCCGAGGGAACCCAACCCGGAGGGACCCCACCAAGTGCTGCCGCTATCACCGAGAGCATGGCCATGATACCGAAGAGTGCTGGTAGTTGAAGAACGAAATTGAGAGGCTAATCCAACGGGGTCGACTGAACCAGTTCAGGAGGGCACCCGAGCCAGGACAAGAGGATGATTGCCAGCCCGAGCTTCAGCAGCCTCCTCCTCCTCTAAATCCACCCGTGATTGGCCATATCAACGTGATTGAAGAGGCCGGTAGTCGTCGAGCTCCAAGAATGATGGTGAAGGCTCGGCGCCAAAGAAAGCACGTACGGGTGAGCTCTCCTTCTCCGACGATGATCTCCAAGGGATACAATTCCCACATGATGACGCATTAGTTGTATCTCTCAATTTAAATTAACTACGATGTAAGTCGGATCCTTGTTGATCGTGGAAGCTCCATAAATGTTCTGTACCTTGATGTATTCATCAAGATGAAATTGCTTATGGAAAACCTTCGAGCTGTGGACTCCACCCTAATGGGGTTCACCGGTGATGTTATCGTCCCAGAAGGGGTCATAACTTTAACGGTTCGGGCAGGAACCTGGCCCCTTGTGGCCACTGTTCACACGGACTTCCTGGTGACCAAGCTTCGATCGCCCTACAATGCGATATTTGGGAGACCTGGCCTGATGTCCCTCAAAGCCGTTGTCTCCATCCCATATCTATCTATGAAATTTCCCACCGGACAGGGAGTTGGTGTTATCCAAGGAAGCCAAACTATGGCTCGGCAGTGTTTTGTCACCAGCCTTCAGTCCAGGATGCCTGAGGTTGATGGGCTGGACGCTCGGGAGGACTTCGCCGAGCAACGAGGAGAACCAGCCGAAGAACTGGAAGAAGTACCGCTGGACGAAGCCCGGCCCGACCGAACTATAAAGATCAGGTCACTACTGAAAGGCGAGTCCCGGTGAAAACTGATCGACTTTCTCCAAAGCAATGCCGATGTCTTCGCCTGGTCCGCCTCCGACATGCCAGGAATCAGCCCTGATGTTCTCGTCCATCGCCTTAACGTGGACAAGATGTACTGACCCGTCAAACAGAAGAAAAAGAGCTTTGCCCCAGAGCGGCAGAAAGCTATTGAAGAGGAGTTTGATAAGCTTATCAAGGCGAACTTCATTCGGGAGGTGAATTACCCAAGTTGGCTGTCAAATGTTATCATGGTAAAGAAGTCGAACGGCAAGTGGCAGATCTGCATCGACTTCACCGACCTCAACAAAGCGTGCCCGAAGGACAGTTTCCCTCTCCCCTGAATTGATCAACTTGTAGATGCCACCTCGGGTCACCAGATGCTGACATTTATGGATGCCTACTCGGGCTACAACCAGATCCGAATGGCCCCCGAAGATGAAGAGAAGACCGCCTTCATAACCGACCGAGGTACTTACTGTTACCATGTTATGCCCTTCGATCTTAAAAATGCAGGTGCCACCTACCAAAGGATGGTCAACAAAGTTTTCAAAGAGCAAATCGGCCGGAACATGGAGGTATATGTCGACGACATGCTGGTCAAGAGCAAAGAAGCATCACAGCACGTGAGGATCTCTCGAAAAGCTTCGCAACACTTCGCAAATATCGGATGAAGCTCAACCCAACTAAGTGCGCCTTCGGCGTTAACTCTGAGAAGTTCCTCGGCTTTATGGTTTCCCAACGGGGTATCGAAGCTAACCCCCAGAAGATCCAGGCTCTTCAGCAGATGGCGCCCCCGACATCTATTAAAGAAGTCCAGCGCCTAACTGGGAGAATAGCATCCCTTAACCGTTTCGTGGCTCGGTCTGCCGAAAGATGCCTCCCTTTCTTCAAAACTCTCCGGTCGGCTAAGAATTTCCAATGGTCTTTTGAGTGTCAAAAATCATTCGAAGATCTCAAGAAGTACCTCGGCTCTCCCCCTCTCCTCAGCAGTCCAAATCCTGGGGAAACATTGTTCCTGTATCTGGCTGTCTCGGAAGGTGCCGTTGGCTCGGTGTTGGTCAGAGAAGAAAATAAGGCCTAGAAGCCAATTTATTATGTCAGCAAACTACTCCGAGACGCGGAAACGAGGTATACCCGGATTGAGAAGATGGTGTTAGCCTTGATAACCTCAGTCCGAAAGTTGTGGCCATACTTCCAAGCACATTCTGTGATGGTCCCGACTGACCAACCCATCAAGGTGGTGGTCCATCATCCGGAGACATCGGGGAGGATGACTAAATGGGCCGTCGAGCTGAGCGAGCATGACATTCGATTCCAGCCTTGTCCAACCATAAAAGATCAGGTGCTAGCTGACTTCCTCTTCGAATGTACCATCCCGGAGGACGGCTCCACTCCCAACTTCCCTGAGCGCCCAAAATCTGACGCCCGGTGGCTCCTCCATGCCGACGGGTCGTCCAACGCCCATTGCTCTGGTGCGGGCTTAGTCCTCACCAGCCCGAAGGGGGCGACTTTCGAATATGGCATCCGTTTCTCCTTCCTGGCCTCCAATAATGAGGTTGAGTATGAAGCTCTTCTTGCCGGGCTCCGAATCACCTGCGACCTTAAGGTGAAGAGGCTGAATGCCATCATCGATTCTCAGCTGGTGGCTGGTCACGTACGGGCGAGTTTGAGGCCCGGGAACGAACATGGTCCAATATCTCCAAGAGGTTCAAAGCCTACTTTCCGTTTCCCTGAATTTGAGATCATTCAGATTCTTAAATCCGAAAATGTCCATGCCGACCTATTATCTCGGCTGGCGACTGTGGAATCAATGGACGCCGAGCTAAAATTTCATCTGAAGATTTTGAAGAGACCCAGTATCGCGGAAGCTGACCGAGTAATGCAAGTTGAGGCCGAACCATCATGGTTCGACCCCATCCAGAAGTATCTTAAAGAAGGGTTGCTCCCAGCCGATCAAAGGGAAGCCAGAAAGCTGAAGCTGCAAGCCACCCGCTATGTGCTGATTGACGAACAGCTCTACAAGCGGTCCTTCTTTATGCCGCTGCTCAGATGCCTTCGCCCATCTAAAGCCAATTATGCCCTTCGGAAGGTACACGAAGGGATTTGCGGCAACCATATGGGGAGCCGGTGTTTATGCCACAAGGTGCTGCGTCAAGGTTACTATTGACCAACCATGCAAAAGGATGCTGACGACCTCGTCCGAGCTTGTGACCCATGCCGAAGACACTCCAGTATTCAGAGGCTCCCCTCCGCCAGCCTGGTCCCCATTTCCTCTGCTTGGCCCTTTGCCAAGTGGGGAATGGACATTCTCGGCCCGTTTCCACTCGCCATGGGGCAGTGGAAGTTTTTATTCGTCGCCATTGATTACTTCACCAAATGGGTCGAGCCGGAAGCAGTTGCTCAAATAACTGAGGCTCAAGCCAAGGACTTCGTGTGGAGATCCATCATCTGCCGCTTTGGCCTCCCACACACCATCATTACTGACAACGACAAATAATTCGACAATCCAAAGTTCCGTCAGTTCTGCGAGGAGTATGGGATCCATCACCGCCTTACCTCGGTCAGGCATCCACAGGCTAACGGAGCAGCCGAGGTAACCAACCGAACCTTGCTTCAAGGGATCAAATCTCGGCTCTCCAGAGCCCAAGGCAGATGGGCAGACGAGTTGCACCATGTCCTATGGGCCTACCGCACCACCCCGAGAGTGCCCACGGGCGAGACCCCATTTCGAATGGCCTTCAGTACAGAGGCCATCATCCCCGTGGAGATAGAACTCCCTTCCCTGCGGTGGAAAGCTACTCGGAGGAAGCCAGTGACGAACAGCTCCGCACCAACCTCGACCTGGTAGAGGAGATCAGAGAAAAAGCACGGATCAGAATAGCTGCCTACCAGCAAAGAGTGGCCCGTTACCATGCCTCCAGGGTCAAAGGAAAGCTTTCTCGCCTGGCGACCTAGTTCTCCGGAAAACGTCTGTCTCCAAACCACTAGAGCAAGGAAAGCTAGCTCCGAACTGGGAAGGCCCCTACCAAGTAACGGAAGTCGTCGGACTTGGCACCTACAAGCTGCAAGATCTAAGCGGAAGATCCATCCCTCGGACGTGGAATTCGGACAACCTCCGCAAGTATCATCAGTAGGGTACGCCCTCTATAGGCTCGCCTTCTTAAATTTTTGTTGGCATATTGTTTCATAATTCATGGCATAATCACCACAAATTATATCACCAAAAATCGTGAAGAAAACAGATGCTGCTTACTAATCCTCGGCACAACCGAGTTATCTGTTTAAGCAGGAAATCTCCGAACCTCGGCTGGGCCGAGCAAATATATCTCCGAACCTCGGCTGGGCCGAGCAACAAAACTCCGAACCTCGACTGGGCCAAGCAAAGAATCTTCGAACCTCGGCTGGACCGAGCAACAAATCTTGAAACTCGGCTGGGCCGAGCAATAATCTCCGAACCTCGGCTGGGCCGAGAAAATAATCTCCGAACCTCGGCTGGGCCGAGCAACAAAATCTTCGAACCTCGGCTGGGCCGAGCAATAATCTCGAACCTCCGCTGGGCCGAGCAATAAATCTCCGAACCTCGGCTGGGCCGAGCAAAAATCTCCAAACCTCGAGCAAAAAATCTTCGAACCTTGGCTAGGCCGAGCAAAAAATCTCCGAACCTTGGCTGGGCCGAGCAATGAATTCTGAAGCCCCGGTCAAAACCGGAGTGCATAAAGCCCTGGCCAAAACCGGAGTGCATAAGCCCCGGCAAAAACCGAAGCTCGCAAACCCTGACCGAAACTGAAGGATATCCGAACAATCCCCAAAGCTTCGGCCGGTTCGAAAAATATACGTCGCACAATATCGTCAGCGGGTACATTATGCGCCTTTAGTAATCTCTAAAGGCCTCGACAGGCCTACACAGCCGCCTAAGGACCCCGGACAAAGTCGGGGAACATCTCCTACTACTAAATCCTCGGGCCAACCGAGCAGTATTCCTGCGCCTTAGTCGCACCTAATGTTCGAATCCTTGGCCAAGCGAGCAAAGTCTCCATGCTTTAACCACGACCTAAAGCCTCGATCAAACTGAGCGACTTCTTACATACTCCAAGATAACGGGAACATCTCCCGGTACTTCAGCAGAGGTGAAAGACCTCCCTCTACCCAATGATAAAGATGTATGAGCCGTCTCTTTTCGAAGAAGCACCTGTCTCGTTCCGCAAACGAGACATGTTTTACCACATGAGTCCACGGGACCGCCCAGGTCTCCCTTTGGCTCGAACAGTGACAAACGGCCCCCCTTTTTTCTTATGAGGACCAACGTCGATCTCAACAAAAACAAAAATTGCCAAAAAGAACTTCCCTCTTTGTTCATTATAAAGAAAAATACAAAAAGAAAAAGAAAAAGTAAAAATAGCCTTCACAGAGGCTCACTGTCTCCCCCAGGAGCTGTCGGGTCCTCCCTACGTCGAGTCAGCTCAACGACTTGTTGACGGAGGGATGCTATCACCCCCTCCTGCCGGTCAATGACCTGGCGAAGAGCCTCGGTCTTCCTCGTACAGACGGCAAGAAGTTCCTCGACCATCTTTTTGAGCTGCTCATGGCCCGCTAGAGCTGACGCTAAGGCCATCCCATCAACAGTCACGGAAGAGCGACTCCCCCGGAAGTCCCTGTGGCCATTGCTGCCGACGCTCGGCTCTTCAGTCGATTGCCCTTCACCATGAGAGGCCATACCTGCTTTCAGGAGCTATCAAAAGACTAGCTGAAAGGATGACAAACACTGGCATCCCTCTCGCCCATATTTATATCGCCTTGGCGAGTATTTCGAGCAGTCGAGTCATTAATCCCGACCCAGGGAATTTGCCATGCGTCGTCACTTCGGCTGGCGCCCGCGGGAAGCGAAGAGTTGCGCCCCCTCCCGAGGAAAATCGGTAAGCATCGACAAACTACTCGGGAACCCCCCTCATTCTCTAGGAACTGGGTTCCTTTCGATCTGCCGGGCCCTCACGAAGTAAATATTCTCGAAACTCCGCCGGATTTCCTCGAATCAGCCGCCCTTGGAAAGGCGCTAAGAAACGAAAAGGTGCGTCAGCAGCTGACGCTAGCTCATTTCCTCAGAAATCACCAAATCATAAATATCGGGCGCCCCCATGCGCCGCCCGTTTCTCTTTGGCGGTCCGCGCCAAATCTCACAGGAACCGAACATTAGAAGTCTCGGCGACGACCGAGTTATCCCTCCGAGCAATAAATCTCCGAACCTCGGCTGGGCCGAGCAACAAACCTCCGAACCTTGGCTGGGCTGAGCAATGATCTCTGAAGCCCCGGCCAGGACCGGAGTGCATAAACCTTGGCCAAAGTCAAGGAATATGTTCTACTATTAAGAATTCTGGCCAAAGCCGAGGAGCTTTTCCCACTATCAAAGCCCTAGCTTAAAGCCGAAACGCATGTCTCGTTATCACAAATCCCGACCAAACCAAGCAATCTCCAAAGTTCCATCCGGATTCGGGCAGCTTATAAGCCTCGACCGGGTCGGGTAGCGCAAAATCCTCGGCTAAGACCGAGCGATATCTCCGCGCCTTAGCCTACGCCAAGTAGGATACTATCTGAAAACTCGGACGAGCCGAGCAACTTCTTAAACATCCCAAGACGATGTTAACGCCTCGTGGTACTTCGGTAGAGGTGAAGGACCTCCCTCTAGTCAAAAGAGATATACGAGCTCTCTTTTCGAAGAAACACATGTTTCATTCTACAAACAAAACCATGTTTACCGCGTGAATCTGCAGGACCGCCCAGGTCTCCCTTCAACTCGAACAGGAACAAACGGTCTCCCCTACTGAGGACCGAGCTGCGATTTTGGCAAAAAAAATAAAGCGGCGAGAACGCTGCCAAAGTATGCTATGACACGGAGCAACAACTCTTGGCACAAAAAGAAACAGGAGCTAGGAGAAAGGGCAAAGCTTTCTTTATTTCATTACCAGCGAAATGAATTACAACCACCTAAGAGGCATTACAAATGCGTCGAAGCACAGGAAATGAAGACGAGTACATAGCTCGGCCGAACTGCTCTAAGACAGCTTCGGTTAACAATGATACTTCGACATCTGATCCAACAAATCAGACAAACCACGAACCAGTCAGCTCGCCCTGATAACGAGCAAGTGACTCGGCCTGACTGTTGCGACCAGCTTCAGTTACGATGATATCTCGGCATCCGACCCGAGATATCAGAGAAATCAGAAAGGGTGGACGAGCTTTGTCCCAAGCCACCCATCCACGGAGCCCTCCGACGAGTGGGAAGAAAGCCCACGGACCCTGATGATGGGATACTCCCCCAAATCGAGTGTGTACTACTAGCCACTGCCCAAGTCAAAAGGCAACGTACTAGCGGACAACACACCATCACCCCCTCCTTACGTAGCAAAAGATTCCTCGGGCGGACGAGCCCAGGAATCCGGATCAGGGGAGGAGGCGAAGTTCATGTAAGTCATGGGGAGCACGCGTACACTTCCTGCCTTGCGTCCCCCAAGGCAAATCACAAAGGATACATAGAAAGCGCATATGTGCGCTCTCCATGCGATCTCTACGAACCTCCTGTGCGCTCTTCATACGATCTCCGGAACTCCTCTCTTGAGGATGAGCCACTCTCCAGCGGCTCCTTCATCACCCCAGCTGTTCGGATGATGATGACTTGCAGAAGAAAAGCTCGGTCCTCTCGCTCTAAGCCTTAGAGAGACAGGCATCATGTAAACCTTCACAATTCACAGAGAAGAAAACTCTGGGGTGGCCCAACACAGCCCTCTTTCCCCTTTTTATAGGCGAAGATGAACCAGGAGCAGCTATCAGAGCGGAAAGCCCCGAGATTCAAAACATCCAACCCACGCCACCATGTGGCCTCCCGGGATAAGAGCGGCGCCCTTTGTTGCGTGCCAAGCACGTCGCCCAAACCATGACGCATGCCAAAAGATTTTCTCTGATCCCGGATCATGAGCTTTAAATGCAAAAAATCATCCGTCGATCTTACAGATACTGGCAGACCTGGGAGATCATCCCGCAAAAATGACGTCCTCCAATAGCAAATAAGCGCTTACATCGTACGCCAAAGTGACCTGCATTGGGAAAGATCGATACAGTAAAGGTCCCTCGGAAAGTGCCGGGGCGACCTTTTGCCGGCTGCAGAGCCGTACTATTTACTTCGGCAAAACGAAGATCGACCTACCATATTTCTCGGCCCTACCCGAGCTATTTCATTTCTCGGCCCTAGCCGAGCTATTTCATCCCTCGGCCCCAGCCGAGCTATTTCGTCCCTCGGCCCTAGCCGAGCTATTTCATCCTTCGGCCCTAGCCAACCATTGCGTCATTCGACCTAAGCCGAACTGAATTGTCTCTTAACCTCCTTTTTTACCGAGCAGTATTGTCTCTCGGCTCCTTCGTCGGGGCTATCCCTATGCCTTGGCCTCGACCAAGATGTTCCCTCAAAGTCGAGGGCGCAAATAAGCCATAGGTTGCTCGCGGTTGGGATAAAACTTAAGACGAGAAATCATCCGAGAAAGGCAAACAAACGAAAACAAATGATTCGTTTACTACTTTCCGATCGAACTACAAAAGAAAAGAAACAGAAAATACATGTGGAGGCCCTCAAGGGATCAAGGCTTGGGATCAGACCCTGCGCCTCCTGCAGCGGCGTCAACAGGGGCATCACTTGGCTCCCCCTTTTCGATGGTGTCCTGCCGAGATACCTCGGCGGCAGCGTCGATACCTAGAACAGCTTCGAGATCGACGTATGAGATCTCCTCATACTCATCCTCCTCGGCCCCTGGGGTGCGGGTCTCATAACATTCGGCTTCCAAATAGGACAAGTCCAGGTTGGGATAAGCTTGGGTGATCTTAGCTCGCGCCTCCTCTTCGCCGAACCAGAATGCATCGGCACAAGCCGCCCTGCGTTCCTCGGCAAACTGGGTGGAGTTCTTCTACTCCTCCACCGCTGAAGAGGCCCGTGTGTTTGCCTCGGCCAGTTGTTTCTCCAACTCGAAATCCTTCGGTGCCTCGAAGCCGCCTCCTCTCCGAAGGCCTTCAACCGTTCCTGGAACTCCAGACTCATCTTGTTTACCTGCAGACAAAAAGTCGAGTAAGACAAAGGTCGAAAGGCCAAAACAGACGAGACAGGAAACACCTTACCTGCTCGTCCCGCCGAGCTAGTTCATTGCCCAGCACTTAAACCCTATTGAGAGCCTTCGATTTAGCCGATTAATTTTGACGAAGACTCTCTTTAAGTTCATCAACCCGGGACTGTCTGTCCCCAATCTCCTGGTGAGCGTAGTCGAGCTCATCGGAGAGCCGAGTAGCTCGCTCATTCGACCATTTTAGCCGATCCTTCATTTCGGCAAGTTCTTTGTCCAAACGGGTGAGCTGGTCCTGCTGCCACCGACACTTAAGCTCCTCCTCCTTGAGCCTCTTATCCCAGTTGCTTTTATCTTCGGCGTGGCTAGCTTTCAGCTAGTCCCATCTCTTATCGAAAAACTGCTGCATGGCCTTGACCTTATCCTCGTGCTCCGCTCTAGTCTGGGATAATTCTAAACTAGCCTTGTCGGATTACTCACAAAGCCTTGAAGCTCATTGACCTGCATTGCGAGTCAAGAGGCTCTTTCACTCTCAGCTGTAAGGACCTTACGAGTCTCCTCGAGCTCCCTTTGGGAGACCGCCAAGGCTCGAGAAAAACTGGCTGTTGAATCCACCCTCTCCTTGAGGTGATCGACTTCTTTACGGGCCCAAGCCCAAGCTCCGACAGCCAGATGCAAACGCCATTTCAACGCCCTCATGATCAAGGCATTCTGCGAAAAAGGATCACACATATGAGAACACGGTCGAACTAACTGACCGAAAACCCTGCTTCGGTGTGATGACTTACCCGAGACGCATAATCCGAGGCAATCCTCGTGAGGGCAAGGTCATCAATCTCGGCGAGAAGGAAAGCTTCGTTCGACACTCCAGTGTGCCTAAAGGCTACCTCGACAAGATCCTCCGGATCGTTCCCTTCCGTCGAGGAACTCTCTCCCTCTTGGAACACAGACCGCATCAAAGCGAAGAACATGGCACTCACCTCCGGATCGCATGAGTGCAAATCTACACTTAGGGAGCCAACTTGGGAACCCGCAGCCCCTGAGGCCCTCGTCCGATCAACCTCCTCCACCAAAGCCCTTATTTGAGAGGCCTCAGGCATCTCAGCTCCGGCAAGGGGAGCCCCAGCCCGGACGTCCCCTTTGCTCAGCGGCTCCCCTCCTTCTCCTTCTTCTTCTTCTTCTGCTTCTTCGGACATTTCTCTGCCCCCGGCAGACTCCTCTTGGATTTCAGTTTCTCTCGGGGCCTCCAATGCCTCAGCAGAAAGCCTTTCGCCGGAAGACGCCCCGCGAGGTTCGGTCGCTGGTTCGACTGGTTCGGTTGTCCCTTCATCCTCCGCCGACTCTCCCACGGGCAACCTGGGCTGAACTTCGGCAACTACGACCATTTCTCCCATCTTGATTGAAGCGGAGACCATTCCCACCTCCGCCCGCAACTTCTCCGAACCACCGACCTCCAATGAGGGGGACCGGGCAACCCCGGCCACGGGGGTCTCCGAGTGAACTGACGTTGCTCCCTCGCCATCATCTGACAAACACCAATAGGTGGGGAGAAAATTTCGGCAGCCTCCTTCGAAACCCCCGCGGTGTCCTGATCTCTCCCCGCTAACAGACCTTCCTCCGCCACCAAAGGACCGTGCGCCACCGGAACCGTGATACTTCCATCCTGCGGCGACGAGGAAAGACGGTCATCACCATCTCTCCTGGTCCCCCCAGGCAGGGACCGGAAGGACGAGGCCTTTTCTCAGCCCTATACTTACTACTGGAGCCGGACCTCCTGCGACGCTTGCCCAATTCCTCTCTCACCTGATTTACGAACGCCGACCTTTCGGCTGCAGGAGCAATGCGACTCGCCCGTTAGCTCGCACAAAAATCGAAGCTAAAATCACATTAACCTATTGGCAACAAAATAATGCTTACTGCGAGGATCCACGGGACTCAATCCAGCCGCGAAGAGAGCATCCTCTGATAGAAGGGCGCTGGATGGAAGCACTCGACTGTTGCGTAATACGATCAAATCCCTCTTCTCCTGCTCGGATAACTCCGGATGCACCTCTGGATCCTTTACATATCGCCCCCACACCCGAGGGAAATCCGAGCCAATATTCCTTCGACTATAAAGAATCACGATTTCCACTCTTTTATCGATGACGGATTGTCTGAAATCATCTTGAAAGACCTCCGAGGACTAATGTAGGGCCACTCGGAAGCCCTCCTAGAAATCAAATTATAACACACCCTGAACATTGGGAGAGTCGCGGTTACCCCAACGCGGCTGCACAGCGAGATGAATCCAATAAGGTTGCGCCAGCTATTGGGAGCCACCATGGTGAAGCATATATTGTAGAACCTCATCACCTCCTGCACCAGCGGATGAAAAGGAAACCTAAGGCTTGCCCTAAAACTTTCCTCATAACAGAATGCTCCGTCCCCTAATTCGAATGTCACCCTGTCGTCAGCCGTTGGGAGCAACAGGGTAATATCCTGAGGAATCTTGTATAGGTGGCGTATCCGTTCCAGATCCGCCAGGGTCACCTCCGAAGCCTGATCACTGGGACTCACCATACTTTCGATCAAAAGAGGTGCTGAACGAGGTCGCAAAGGAAATAGAAGAATGAAATCTTTCGAGGAAAAAAACGAAAGAGCTCTACGAATGGGGAGGGCGCAACTTCAACTTTGTTTTCTCCAAAAGAAACCGCCTCAGGGAGAAGATAAGGCGTCTCAACCAAGACGTTCGGAACCGCCGCTGCAAGCGCCGTGAAGATCGAGATTTCCTACGTGGCGCTTCCCCAACCGTCGCCTTCGCTCCTAAGAAACGATGGATCCACCTCGAGAAGGCAAGACGACCACGCAGCATTAATTAGGGCATCATTGCGTGGGCTATCAAATCCACATCCCCCCGTTCGGATCGCGCCACCTAGGTCTATACTCCCTATGCCCGAACCTACGCTTCGAACTAGGGAGTGTGGGGCATGTGTTGAGGGGTAAAATCGCATTGCGTTGATAACCGTGCGAAGGGGCTAAGATCAGCCCTGGCCCCCACTTGCTATACTGCGTCCACAAAGAACGAGCTAACTAGTATGGTTCGGCGGATCGAGCAACCCGTAGCTCAGCCTCCCCAAGCAATCTGTAGCTCGGCGCCCCGAGCAATCTGTAGCTTGGTTTTCCTGAGCGACCCGTAGCTTGGTTTCCCCGAGCGATCCGTAGCTCGGCTCCCCCAAGCGATCCATAGCTCGGCTTCTCCCCGAGCGATCCATAGCTCGGCTCCCTCGAGCAACCCATAGCTCGATTTCCCCGAGCAATCCGTAGCTCGGCTTCCCCGAGCAATCCATGGCTCGGCTTCCCCGAGCAATCCATGGCTCGACATGCACCTCTGCGGAACGAAACTGTTTTCATGACCGGCTTATTTCTTTTGTTATATCTCAGCCACCCTCGTGCCTCTGCTACTCGAGCCGTGCTTACGCCCCAGCAGCGCGAACTATCTGTGCATTTCGGCCATCAAGGCCAGGTCGTCCCTTGACCGTCTGAACCAAGCCTTTCCGCGCCCCCGCGGAACCTGGCGCGGGAGAGTCCAAGTCTAGTGTAACAGAATTCCAAACGATGAATCATATCGAGGCGTGGCCTAGGATCTGCAATAACGGCCTAGGACCTATGCAGTCATCGGATTTCGGGCCATCAGAGAGCTCTCCCAGCCGTCGATCCTTCAACGGACAAGATACGGATCCCGGCCTCACAACAGCTTGATTCTGATCATCTCCGTATCCCAACAGCCTTCGAACCTTCCAGAAGGCGCTCAAGATTCATGTGATTGCTTATAAATAAGACACTCCCAGATTCTCTCAGGTACACTCAAGCCCCCGTACATAACTCCTGGCTCGGTCTCAGCATCACTCTCTCTCTCTTTCTCTTTCACTGCTCCCCCTTCTCCTTTCCGCCATTGGCACTATGCACGAGCTTTCGATAGGCCACCCTGGAGGAACTCCCCAAAGAGAGCCTTCTCCTTATTTCTGTTGATCGTTGATCCCCACTGACTTGAGCGTCGGAGGATCTTCCGCGGAGGGCCACCCCCAATACCTCTCGCGTGAGGACTTCTTTGAAGGTCCGCCCAGAAGTAAGTTCGATCAAAAGATCGATCGCGCTCGAATCGAAGAACAAATTTCGACGACAGCAATACTACCCGACTGGCATCTATCCTGGAGCGCAACCCCTGCTTAAGCCAGTGGCTGTGGAGGATTCATAAACGCAGGAGTTGAAGAGTGGAATTAAACCCCTTCTCTTGCCACGGATGATAAGACTTATGCCATCCGAACCACGGTCGGTGGTAAGTTGACTTGAATTGTTGAAAATCTTAAAAACATCCAAGTTAATAAAGGGAGCTGCCTGCTCTTGGGTTTTTCCGTGCAACAGGTCAAATATTCAATTCAAAGTTCGTTTATTTTAAGCAAATCTTTCCATCCGACTTGCCTAAAGTTCTGCAGAAGCCACCATCTTCCAAGTCAATGTTGCTGGCTTATATACAATCTACATAAATGTTCCTGCACTCTCTTCATTCAAAAATAATTCCAACTCCGCAAGCTGCTCAGGGGCCTCAGATCCACCCATGGCGGTGGCTCAGCGGCAGCGTTAAATTCTCTCCTCCCCACTCTCTTGTTATTATTTTTTTTAAGGGAGGAAAACCAAGGGACTTCTCAAGGCCTCTCTGCTCCTTTTTGGCGTTGCCACTTGGCTGTCCGCGATGTGAGATTCTAACGTTTCAGATCCTGCGTTCTGATCTTATTTTTTAGATTTTTTTTCCTTTCTTTCCTTTTTATTTTTTTTATCCATTTCTCCTTATGTTTGATATGGGTTTTACTACCTAAGAATGAACCTAAAAAGCAATGTTTTGAATATGAATTGGACAACGAATCAACTTAACATTTGGATCGTGATCAATTCAACCGGATAAATTTTGTTTGATCGACCAAATAATAATATAATTAATTTTTAATTTAATAATATAAAATAATAAAATATAAATATAATTTAAATAAAAAATTTTAAAAATCGAGTTGGATCGGTTCGAAACTTAGTCAGTTCAATAATTTTTTTTTGATTTTCATTGGATCATATAAATTAATTTTAACAAACTGATGATCGATTCTCGATTGGACTGATTAGATCGATCGATCCGATCCAATTTTTAAAATACTGTTAAAAATTATGGTTTTAAAAATCAGACAGTACTTATTGGTCCAATTAAAAATCGGTCATCAGTTCAGTCATATTTTATTATTAAAGTTGACTTTTATATGACTCGATAAAAATTAAAAAAAATCTATTAGGTCTGCCGGGTTTTCGAACTTATTCAACCTAATTTTTAAATTTTAAATTTTTTATTTAAATTATTATTTAAATTAATACTTTTTTATATTATTAAATTAAAAATTAATTATAATATCATTTGATTCGATCAAACTGATTTATCCGATTGAATCGATTAACCCATAATCCAAATGTTAAGCCAATTTGTTATCCGATTCAATTTTCAAACATTGCAAAACTGACATCACCGTCTTCATTAGGTTAAAAAAGGATGAACACCTTCTTTGCTAGGCTATATTATTGCGTTGAGTACAACACTTAATCCATCATACCATGCACTTAAATTTTTAATATTTTTATTATATGCTATAAAAACAATAATATACTTACATTCAATTATATTCATATTGCTTATAATTATTTATTACTATACATAATAAATATAAATATACATATAGTTACCTTTTTATTACGTATAATAAATTATATATATATATATATATAATCATTATGTAGTGATAAAAATTAAAAATAATTGATAAGATAAATTAGATATCACATCAATAGAAACTAAATATTCTAGTGTAATTTAATGATATACTGAACATCAATTTATTATGTTATATGATATATATATATTTGATCAATGTGATTGAAAATATAAAGATTCTGTGCACCAGTGCCATGCAAGCATGGTATATCTTAATGTTCAAATTTGGTACCGTAGAGTGTCCTTTTCCACCCTCAAAACCTGGCGCTCCATCGCTGGAAGCGCGTCGATGCGCGAGGATTGAGGCGTAGAGGTAGCACCCTATGCGACTGTAATCAAGGAGTCCACAGGCTGCCCTCATGTGAACCCTTCCTTCATTGCACTTGTCATTATCATGCGATCTCCGAAATCTATAAATTAAAATACGAAAGACGACTTTTAAAGTTTAATCTCTGTGTGGTAATTAATATATTCATGTCCATAGATATAAAAGCACTGCCACATGATCAGTTGCTTCCAAAGTATCGAACTCCTCTCTTTCTTCCCTCCTTGAGTCCGTTGGCTTCGGCTTTTGATCCCTCTCCTTCCGTCCACTCTACTTCTTGGACTCGAAGCTTCCTTCCCGAATTTGTCCACAAGTTCTTTTCTTCACCATATGAAATCATCTATCATTCCCGTAGCCTCCTCCATTCTGTATGAGTGTAACCGTTGTTGTATTACCTCTTTGCTTTGGTTTTGGTCTATATTTAAGCACTGATATCCATGAATGAGTCAATTGGATTGAGCTTTCTTTCAAGTTGGATTCTTCTCTTGTTATGGCAGTGCTAATTGGTCGATTGGATTCTTCTCTTGTACGAGTTCTCCGGAATTCAGTCCAATTTCTTGATTCTGATTCTCTTCAGAGCATAGCGCGGCAAGCTCCGTGATCCGTATTATTTAGTGGCTCGTGATCGAGTATCGTCATTTTGGACGAGACAGATGAACTGAAACATATATATTGGCGTTCTCCATCGAATTAATGGCTCTATAACCTGGATATCATTACAGAGAAAAATCTCTGGATGCTTATTTTGAAATAGCTGAGGTTAGCATGAAATCAGTTGCTCTCATATACTCATCAGCATAGCATTAAGTTTCCTCTTGCTTTGAAGCTCGTCATCATTCATCAGAATACAGTATATATTTTATATTTCAGTATTTTCTTGATAAAAATTGATGTCCACGTGGTAAATATAATTATTCAGTTATTCTATTTGCTTTCATTTTCTTGTTTCTTCTGCGGACCTTTTTTCTATTTTTTGAAGGGGACATAATTCTAGCCAGCATTTGTTTGGATGCTTTCTTGTTTTATACCCTGCTCCTATGTCCAGATCTTCTTCCATACATGTTGAGGCCTGTAAATCATCGTTTATTTTATCAAATTTATTGTAGAACGTGGTGTCTAGCACTAATTTTAGTGTTTCTTCGGGAGAAAAAGCATCCAATCGGTGAAAATTCATGTTGGCATGTAAATATTTGTCATTTGTGCATCTGTGTAACCTGATATATTAATGCAGGTCTCTCCTCTCTTCGAGTGAGTCTAAATTCCTCCAATGGGTTTGATTCGAAGTCCAAGCATAAGAAATGACGAATCCTTGGAAGGGATCATCGGTGAATATTGCTCCGGAAAAGCTCATAAAATCCGGACGCCAAGGAACTCTTCCTCACGCTTCGTTGCTCTGCTCACTTTTCTCCAATTTACCTTTGCCGTGTACGCCACCTTTCTTCTCTATTACATGTCTCCCACCATTGATCTACGTTCCAAGCCGGATTTCTCATGGGCCACTCGCATCGCTCAGAACTGGAAGCGCGCCATCCTGCAGCCCCAGATGCTAGCAAGCCTCCGAGAGAATCATGATCATGTTATATTCTCCCCATCTGAGGTGTGTGAGCACGAGCAAATCGATTTCCAACAGAAGAAGTCGGACGATAAGTTGATGGTCAAGCTCAAGCGGGAGCTCTACAACGAAGTGCTCGAGTTTCAGACGCGATATTTGGGAGCTGAGACACTTGGCGAGCTCATGCGAATGAAGTCCAAGTGGAGCTTTCGAGATCCGGACGTCCCAAAAATTACCGTGATCTTAAACCATTTCAAGAGGAAGACACTTTGCGCCCAGCTCGATTCGCTCCTCCATCAGACTTTGCCTTTCCATCGCGTTTGGGCGCTCTCTTTTGGAAGCCCAAACGAGCTTTCGCTTAAAAGAATCGTCCAGAGCTACAACGATTCCAGGATTAGCTTCATTAGCTCGAGCTACGATTTCAAGTACTATGGGAGGTTTCAGTTGGCTCTGCAGACAGAGGCCGATTTCATTTATATTCTGGATGATGATATGATTCCTGGAAGGAGAATGCTGGAGATCTTGTCACATGTGGGAGGGACGGAGAAGTACAAGAATGCGGTCTTGGGAAGTATAGGAAGAATCCTGCCTTTCAGGCAGAAGGACTTGACATTCCCGAGCTACCGAAAGTTCCGATCAAAGGAGGCAGGCTTGTATTTGCCGGACCCGGCCTATGATATCACCGTCGACAGGATCGTGCAGGTGGACTTCTTGTCGAGTTCATGGTTTCTCTCTGCCGATCTCGTCAAGAGTCTGTTCGTCGAGAGGCCGTTTACTTTTACGACCGGCGAAGATCTGCACCTCAGGTGAGTGATCATTTGGAACACACCTCCATTTTCGTTTTGCTCTCATCCTGGAATGTATATGGGGGTGGAATTAATGCTTGAACTCATTGAGAGCTCTGAACTACCGCCATCTAAGCAGCGAATAATGCCTATTGACATTAGATTGGTTGATAGGAATCTAGAATTTCTCAAATAATATAGCATGTTGTCTTAGATTATCTTTTTTCTTTGATGCTTCTGTCCTTCGACAGCCAAATCCGCGCTTTTTGTTAGTTGTTGGCTATGGTTTGGGTTAGCAGATGAATCATGTCAGATTTAAATAAGCTCCAATATTTATTTATCTATGCTTACAGCTTGAAGAGGTTTACACTTTGTTTCATTTTTCCGATGCAATTGTACTATCTTCATTTGTTTCCACACGCCTGAATTTGGAGCTATGTGCATAATCTTGCAGTTACCAGCTTCAGAAATACAGGAATGCTGGCTCCTTTGTCTTACCTGTGGATCCAAATGACAAGGAGACCTGGGGTGATAGCGAGCACAGGCTTGCGTACGTCTCTGAGACCACGGTAATCTTCAAGGATATCGTCCAAGTCCGAGATGATCAGTGGTGGAAGGCGCTCTCCACTGGATACATTACTCAGTGGGCTGCAATGTACCCTCAGAAGATAGATGCTCTGTTCTACGCTCACTCCCTTGGAGAGGTTAAAGCACTTGCTCCTCTTCTTGAGAGGTTTCGATCGACTGCAGGAAAGAAGGCATACATTGTCGTCTCAGGTGGCAGCTTCTGTCCATGCGAAGAGGCTGCAGTTGTTCTCAAGTGGCCAAAATCCGTTTGCAAGGAAAGAAGGTTTAAGATATTTGATTTGGGGATTGAAGCCATCTCGGGAGTATCCAACTCAGAGGTCCCAATCTTGCAAGCAGTATACTCGAGCATGAAAGGACTTGTCAAGGTTCACAACCCCAGCTTGCTCATCACCGTAGCTGACATCGATTTTAATGTGAAGAATGCTCTTAAAATGGCTGCTCAAACTAGTTTGAACCGCTCTGCTTTGGTTCTTCTGCCAAGGCCTGTGATTCCCAAAGTAGTTTGGATGCCTAATCTACGATCAACGGCTTTGCCAAGTAAGAGCCTTCGCATTGATTTGTTCTTTCCTATCCGATTGCACTTACGTTATGAATTGCACTTGTTTTAAGCTTCCTGCTTAACAGATTCTTGAAAAGAAAATTCCAAAATCATTGAAAAAATAACCCAATTTAAACCATATATCTTGACAACTTCACTTCTCTCGACTTGAATGCAAGCATTTCTCAATTTCTGCACCATGCTACATTTTGTTCTGTTCTGTTTCATTTTCTTTCTTTGTTTGTTTTTTTATAAAAGAAGAAATATATATAGAAGCTTGCAAAGATTTAGAACAGTAATAGGTGTCGATTTAAATGATTAAATATCATATCTCTTGCAGACTGGAATCAGATGCGAGTTTCTGTTAATATCATCACTCAAAACAGAGCATCTTCTCTTAGGAGGCTCCTCAGATCCCTCCAGAATGCCCATTATCTCGGGGATGAGATCGCTTTGAGCATCAACATGGACAGCAAGGTCGATGAGGAGACGCTCAAGGTGGTAGGATCCTTCCAATGGAAGCAGGGGCCTAAACTTATACGGAGGCGTATCGTCCAAGGGGGGCTGATTCGAGCCGTGAGCGAGAGCTGGTACCCATCTTCTGACGATGACTATGGGCTCCTGCTGGAAGATGACATTGAGGTCTCTCCCTACTACTACCTCTGGATAAAGTATGCGCTCTTGGCCTACCACTACGACCCCCAGGTCGCACTCCCAGAGCTCTCTGCCATCTCTCTCTACACTCCACGCCTTGTCGAAGTCGTAAAAGAGAGGCCCAAATGGAATGCTACCGAATTCTTCAAGAAGATCCACCCCAACACTCCATATCTCCACCAGCTCCCATGCAGTTGGGGCGCCCTTTTCTTTCCCAAACACTGGAGAGAATTCTATGCTTACATGGGCTCGAGGTTCACTGAAGATGCTAAGCAAAACCCAGTTCAGATCCCCAAGTCGAGGACCAATGGGTGGCAAGCTTCTTGGAAGAAGTTTCTCATCGACATGATGTACTTGAGAGGATACGTGAGTCTGTATCCAAACTTTCCCAACCAAATGAGCTTCTCAACCAATCACATGGAGCCCGGGGCGCACATCAGTGCCAAGGACAACGTAGTGAAGCACAAGAAGCAAGACTTCGAGGTGCCATTGATAATGGATGACTTCACGAGATTATTGCCTGTGGGGAAGCTGCCTCCTGCTTCGAAGCTGCCAGTGATTAATCTATTCAACCAGGCAATCTCTTTGAAGGCCTTGAAAACAGCAGGAGCGAAACTCGGCCAAGATGTGCTCGGCTGCAGCGAATCGGAGCTTGTTATGGTGGATCACAGTACCGGCTTGCCTCGGAACTGTACCAAGTTCTGAAATTTGATTTTTAATTAATTATTTATTTCGTTGTTCTATTTCACAAGCATAATATCTGGGACAAGGATTTTTTTTTTTTTTTTTTTTAATATAACCAAAACTGATCTCTCCCTCTCTATGTGTGAGAGGGCCTTGAGTTCACGTCGGCCGGCTGAGAAGACCAAGGGTGAAATATGCAGCGAGATTAGGTGCTGCAAGCCAGTGTGGGTGATCCAATGCCGAGAATATTTTAGGCCGACAACTTATGTTCTCTTACGAGTAACATATGATTTAGGAAACTACTGAGTAACACGAAGATACAGATTGTTGCTGTGAATTTTGGTTCTTTGGTTTGAAAATGACGCACACCAGGTTTTGGATAGCGATCTTTTATTTTGATGAATCTGTAAAACAATTTTCACACTAAGATCGAAGGAAATGATTCCAACGGCAGACCTTCGACATTCAATAAAAATTCAAGCAAACAGATAAAAAGAAAAGATTGTTGAAGAAGAATGCCTCAAAGAAGGTTTAATGGCAAGCATTTTTTGGGCTTAGAATTGCCTTACCTTAGGGTTTTGGGAGTTCATATTTGTGCGCGGCCAAAATGATAAGCAAATTTTCTGGGCATAGATATGAAGATTGGCGGATGAGGCTAATGGACACCAAAAATTTGAAATTTCATTGATCATGAACAAAGTATTACATTTAGCTTTCATTTCTGTTTTAAAAAGTTTACTCCGAAATCTTTGCGATCGAGATGGTTTATCCTTCGGAATATCCTGTATGGTTTGGGGCAACAATAGTACTTACATTGAGAGGATGAGGCTTGGCCCTGTCAAGGCATGAAAATGGCTTGCTCTGTCGAGGTTTGAAGATGAATCGATCCTGCCAAGATTCGAAGATTATAGATGGTGCAGCTTGTTAATTAGCGGGTCAGAGCTCAAAAGTAAGTCTTGCCGACTATCACATCTGTCAATCGATGCGGTGATGATTTTACCCCGTATTAGAGATGATACAAGGATTTAGATTATACTTAAAAGAGTCTCGTAAAAATTTCTAAAGGGTATGGTTAGTCTCAAGTGTAGGTGGCAGCATTAGACTACAAGCATGAGACTACTTGCTGTTGAAACACCAAAATCATGATGACGAACCATTCTTACGCAAGGGGAGGAGTCAGACCAAGTTGGATCAAGCAAAGGAAATGACTTTGTACACCACCTTCGATGCAGCAAGTTCTATGTGGGCTGCACCGTTCCTTTTTATTGATCCACATACGCATGACATCCATTAAAAAATATTAAGAGAACTTTAGACATTCCGAAGGAAAAACTTACAATACCTTAGTTTTAAGCTTACGACACCGTAGTTATAAAGTTAGGACACCGATTCAGAAAAGAAAAAAAACTTATGACACCCTAGTTTTAAACTTAAGACACCCGTTCAGAAAAGATATATGTACAAATTCAAAAAAAAATGTTTAATGTGCATTAATATCCGTTCAGCTTTTTTGGAATTTGTGTATAAACACCTTTTCTAAACTTACGACACCTAGTTTTAAACTTAAGACACCCGTTCAGAAAAGGTATCTATACACAAATTTCAAAAAAAAAAAAAACTATTTAACGTGCATTAATACCCATTCAGCTTTTTTGGAATTTATGTATAAACACTTTTTCTAAACGGGTGTCTTAAGTTTAAAACTAGGATGTCGTAAGTTTTTTTTTTGCTTTCTAGATGAGCGCCTTAATTTTATAACTACGATGTCATAAATTTAAAACTAGGGTGTTGTAAGTTTTTTTGCTTTCTTAACGGGTATCTTAATTTTGACGTGACGTGCATTAATACCAGCTTTTTTTTGGAATTTGTGTCATAATTTTATAACTACGGTCTCGTAAGATTAAAACTAAGGTATTTTTGCTTTCTTAACGGGTTTCTTAGTTTTATAAAAACTAAGGCTTCAACGCAATCTTCAAAGAAAAAATAATAATAAAATGTAGAATTATTGTTGTTCTTCTCAAAATTTTCATCCTTTGAAACCGATTTATAGATTTTTTTTAAAAAAAAATGCTCAGACGTTATTTTTTTTTTTTTGAAGATTGCGTTGAAGATCGCTGATCGCGTCACCAGTTCTTCTTTAGGAGGTATAAACCGCCTCTCAAGCCTGATTCTTAACTTATTTTTATTTTAAAATATTTTTTTTTTGAATTTAATCTGCCTCACACACACCACAGATAATTTTTTTTATACATATATATATATATATATATATATAATATATTCTTGCAAGCATGAAGAAATCAACTTCAATAACAATATAAAGGAGAACTGGTCTCTCTTCTCGTACGAAAAAAATAGAACCACAACTCTCCTTCAAGGTACAACTTTCTTGATGGGTGTCTTTTGACGTGACGTGCATTAATACCCGTTTAGTTTTCTTTTGAAATATGTACAGACATTTTTTAAATGAGTGTTTAAGTTTAAAAATAGGGTTTCGTAAGTTTAAAAATAGAATATAAGTTTTTTTGCTGTGTCTTTAACTTAAGCTTAAAACTAGGGTGTTGTAAGGTTTTAGTTTTTCTTCGGATGTCGTAAAGTTGTCTTAACATTTTTTAATGAATATCATACGTATGTGGACCAATAAAAAAGAACGGTACAGTAACTTGCTGTATTGAAGATAGTGCACAAAATCTTTTCCTCAAAAGGAAATTGGTTTCCAACACTGTTATACTCAAAATTTGTTACGGTACGTAGCCATATAATCTGTAAAATATAACCCTACAAATTACACAATATCTTCAAATTTGAACCAAAATTTAATATTTAAAATATTATATGATGACAAAACATCATGTTAGTTTTTTTGGTTTTTACGTGACCAAAATATTTGGTTCAGGTGCATCTAACATCCAATATACATGTTAGAAGAGAAGCTCTATTCGCTAGAAGGGTGATTGTTAGAAGAGAAGCTCTATTCGCTAGACATGCTTCGCGATTTCTCTTAGAGCTGCAGTGTCTATGGAGCTCTCTGATGCAAGCAAGGTATGGGGAATGGACTGCCGACCTGCCTATTCAGCCGAGCCATGGATCTTCCTACTTATGGAAGGAGATTTGCAGATATGGTCAGGTTATCCTGGAGAATGTTTTATGGAGTATAGGAGATGGTTATTTGATCGATGTTATTCAGGATACTTGGATTTCTGAGCTCCCCCTTTCGAGATGGCCCTCCTTTATGAATATGGATGCCCCACCCAGTTTAAGGGTTAAGGATCTTATTTCCGGGGATTTCCACTCTTGGCATATCCCCACGGTGACATGGTTATTCGGGGAGGAGCTTTCTCGATGGATCCTATCTATGCCTCTTATGCCTAGCTATGGTGGTGATTCTAGGATTTGGCAGAGATCGTGTCTCTCTAGGGCTCCCTCTAAGGATCTTATGAGGATTTTCAGGCCTCAGTCTCGATGGATTGAGGATGCTGCTTGGATTTGGAAGCTTCCAACCATTCCTAGGATCCAGCTTTTTATTTGGAAGCTTCTTTGGGGCTGCCTCCCTACGTCTGCTCTTCTCTCCAGGAGGGGTCTGTCTATTCAGCCGATCTGTTCTTTTTGTCGGTTGGAGAAGGAGTCCGATGACCACGCTATCTTTCTTTACCCTAGAGCTCAACGGATATGGCATCTGATGGGTTTTTCTAGTAGATTGGATGAAACAGCATCTCCGCGCTCTGCCTTTTTTCATGATATTCGATGGGGATCTCAGCATAATAGTGGTCTAAGGGCTGCCACGGCATATCAGATATGGCTGTCAAGGAATGAGCTCATTTTTGCTAATACCTCTGCTTCTCCCCAAAGGGTTGTGAGGAAGATAAGATGGCTGATTATGGACTACGACCGTGTCTTATCCGGTGTTGGTTTTGGCTCATCTGGCCGCTGGGGTTCCCCTGCTGTTCGGCAGCGAACCGGTATCCGGTTTTCATCCATTGGGAGCCCCCCCTCCAGGGTATGTCAAAATCAACTTCGATGGGAGTGTCCGCGGTAGAATCGCTGGATCTGCGTTTATCATCCGTGGGGAGGCGAGTGATTTGGTGGCGGCTGGAGAGTTTGGAGCTCTTGACTATTCAGTCATGATGGCGGAGCTCTATGCGGCTTGGGCCGGAATTTCTTACGCCGTTCGGATTCTCCGCGCTCATCGGATCATGATCGAGGGTGATTCTAAGACGGTCATCTCTTGGTTGCAGAAGGAGAATTATTCTGATGGACCCTCTAATCCAATTTTGAGGGATATTTATTCCCTTCTGCGAGGGAACGACTCGGTCCTGATTCGTCATATATTTCGGGAAGCCAATGCGGCCGCTGATTGGGCGGCTTCTTTTATGGCTCAGCATTCTGGCTCATGGAATTGGAGGGTTGAAGATCACTGTCCTACTTTTCTTCAGAATATTTTATTCTCTGATGTAGATTCATACGAGACTTGTGTGATCGCCCGTTTGTTATCAAAAAAAAAAAAAAAAAAAAACATCCAATATTCGATTAACCATTATTCTTATCAAAAGGCTGAAATCGAACATTGGAGCTAATTAAGGAGGGGTATGCTGCGTCGAAAAAAAAGTGTAATAGTAACAGTGAGTTAAAAGTTTAATAAGAAACCTCTTTTCACAAACATATAAGAATGTATTTTTTAGTTATTTCTATAATGCTTAAACTTTTATCATAACAAATTTTATTTTATTTATCTTTTACTTTTTAAAAATATTTTGATTGAACTATTATTTTTAATAGAGGTTATTATTTTTTAATCTACAATTCTAAATCAATTAAACTTTTTTGAAAAATTATGAAATATATGTATTTATTTTATCTTATTCTTATTTTTAATTTAAAATTGCTAGTGGTAAAGGTTTGACTGATAGATTAAAAAAAATACTTTGATTAAATTATAAATCTTTTCTAAATTAATTAATTTTTTAGTTATATATTTTATTTAATTTTTTCTTATTTTTATTTTAAATGTAATAATTTTAAAATTTTATTTCATGATATAAGATTTTATATATATATATATATATATATATATATATATATCATCCATCTTGCCGATCACAGCAGTGAATTATACGGACACCACAAATAAAGTATGTTATATAAAGATTTTCCCGCTGTAGGTACTTCTGGACTCGGCCAAACCCAAATCATTCGTTGTCTGAATTCCTTTCGCTCCATTTCACTCCCGTACGGCGAACCCCACCCTAGGGTTCCGGCCTCGATGGGAAACGACGAATGCGTGGAGACCTCTGGCGCAAATCTAGCTCAATTCTGATCAATCATCCCGAAGCTTCCGGATCCTCGGAGAGATTCGAGCAGCAAGGCGTTTCCAGGGTGTAAGCCTCGCTTTTTATCCAAAATCTCATTCGCTCTTCCAAATCCGAAGCTCAATAGGGTTCGTTGTTGATCCATTTCACCGAGGCCTGTAGCAGGGGCTTGGTGGCCAGGTACTCCCTATGTGGACGTGGATGCGTTTTTTTTTCTTTTAATTCAAAGGGTTTCGAGACTAGGGTTTTCGGATTTTCGCATTGAAACTCGAGGTTCCCTAGAAAAGGTTGAATCTTGTGGGTCTTTGTTGTCAGTTGCGGGAAATTTACCTGGCCAAAGCATACATATTTGATATAGAGGAGGTAGCCAGAGATGTACCAGCGCGTGGCCACAGGTACCACGCGGGGCGGGATGGCAACGGACAGTGGAGATGTCGTGGTGACCCTCGATCAAGTGCCGAGGTGGAGCGATGCGGACCAGCGAGCCTACGGCGGTGGGGATCCTTCATCGTCCTTCTCCTACTTCTCGGATCCTCTCACGTCGTCTTCGGGAGCTGAGGCCGGGGGTGACGGGGTGGTCTCGAGGTTTCCCGTGGATCATGAAATCAATTCGAAGATATATCTGTGGCGTGGCAACCCGTGGAATCTTGAGGTTGATGCTGTTGTGAATTCCACTAATGAGGTGAGCATTTGATATGCTGTTGAATTGGATCATTTTCCTATGTACTTTGTACTTTGAATTCATTTTGGGTTGTCTCTGAGTAAAACTAGTTTTGAAATTATATATTTTTCATCGATAACGGTTTAGCAGTCTTGCAAAAATATGAGCACATGATGCTTTTAGTTGGATCCAGGACTGATTTCTTATTTGAATTGCTTGATAGAACCTCGATGAAGCACATAGCAGCCCTGGCTTGCACGCTGCTGCCGGGCCTGGTCTTGCAGAAGAATGTGCTACATTGGTAAGTTTGGCATACTGTAGGTAAAATTTTAATTAGCTCAACTAGGCTGGGCTTCGTTTAGTCGAAGAATTGACAGCAATCAGATTTTTGTATACTCTGCAGGGTGGATGTCGAACTGGAATGGCAAAAATCACCAATGCATATGATCTCCCTGCTAGGTATGATGTCTCTGCAATCCTTCAAATCAGTGCTCATAATGCAGACGTTGCCAAGTTATTGTGGCAACTGAGTCGATTGATAGGATAAATTCATTCTTGCATCAGTCAGCATGATTTTCTGAATTCAGCTGTGTTTATTTAAATATTAATGCACTTCCATCAATATCATCGTCCCTGTTACCCACTCAACATGGTAAATTGCAATGACCTTTGTCTTTACAAAAGGTACTCATTGTAACATCAATCTCAAGCTTAAATGCTAAAATCAGAAGCTAGAGCAGGATGAAGTGTGGATTTGAGTCAGAGTTCAAGCATAGCTCTAAATAAAATAAGGAACTACTTAAGAAGTAGCTGTAAGAGGGGTTTCTGGAGAGAGTGTGAAGTGAGTATGATATCCTAGTTAGAACTTTCAAGCCTTTGATATTGCTTAATCTCAATATCTTCTGGTTATATTTTTCCTGTAGTAACTTCTATTCCCAAGCTGGCCATAATCTTATATGTCCTAACCTACAACCAGGTTGATCTACATGTCCTGTTCAGCAGACATGTTTTGCTGTGATTACCTCTCTGCAACTAACCATAACTCTACCACCTCTCCACTCTATGCCTGGTCATCTCCTCAGCCTTGTAATTTAATATGAAAGGTTTATGTGTCCCATGAATCCTTCTTTGAATGGTGTTGTGAAATATTGCATGTAGTGTTTCATAGACCATACAGAATTTATTGTATTAATGATTTAGTTGTTTTAAAATGTCACTCTACATGGATTCCTATTAAAATACACCAAAATGGGCTTGAAAACTATGTTTTCTTACCCAAAAAGAGAGCATTTTCTAGTCCCATTAGGGCTCTCATCTTACTAGTAGTTTCCTGAAAACTATTTTTGAACATTTTTTGGCTACTTTTTAGTCAATTGAATGCTCTATTTGATTCAACGCATGAATTTTCTGAAATAGATAAATCTTGGATCATAAACGACCAATTTGAGAATTTTAATGACTCTTGAAGGTTTTTCAGTAAAAAATAAATCCTAAAACATGATAAAAAGTGAATCTAAATCTTTTTCTCTATGTTAAAATTTCTTCACAAGTCCAGTGAGAGATGGTGATCAGCATGATTTTCTACATTCAGCTGTGTTTATTTAAGTAGTAATTGCACTGTCATCCATATAATCATCCCTGTTATCCACTTTACATGGTAAACTGCATTGACCTTTGTCTCTACAAAGGTGCTCATTGCAACATCATTCTAAAACTTAAACGCTGAAGATCAGAATCTAGAACTGGGCTGCCTACAAATCCTTGTTCAACAAACATATTTCCCATTGTTTGCCTCCCTGCCACTAACTACAACTCTACCTGCCCTCCATTCTTCGCTCGGTCACCGACCCCAGCTTTTTGAAATGTTAGGTTTAGTGTCCCATGAATTCTTTGTTTAATAATTTGGTACAAGCTGTTGAGCAATATTGCATGTAGTGTTTCATGAGCCACTAAAAAAAATTAATTTTATTTTGAAAAAAGGTCATAACACGTCTTCCTATTGAAAGACACCAAATGGGCTATGCAACAATGTTTTCTTGCCCAAAAAGTGAATGCTTTCCAGTCTTATCAGGGCTTCCATCGTACTAGTAGTTTCCCAGACCATTGTTTTTAGCATACTTCGGTTTAACAAATGCTTTTTAAATCAAATGTAAGGCTGCATTTGATTCAACACTGAATTTTCTGCAGTGGCTGTAGCCTTAGACATCTTGTGTCATTAAAAACCAATTTGAGGACTTTAAAGACACTCAGAGGTTTGCCATAAAAAATAATTCCGAAAACAGTACAAACAAATAAAGCTAAACTTTTTCTTTGCTTTAAGATTTTCAGAAGTATAGTGAGATATTAAGCCTTCTACTTAGCCTAGCTCCACTTTGACTTGCCCCCTTTCTGTTCTGTTCTTTTCTCTTGCCAACAAGGCACTGCATGGTAAAGCTTGAAAGGCATCTCACTTGCATCTTATGTGATTCTAGTAACAATAACTCCCCTAAAAATATCTTATAGAACCCATGCTTCTCTATCTGTGTGACTTCTCCAGCTTGTTTTTATTGATTTGTTCTCAAACACTTTGTGCTGTTGGTCCTGTGTATTTTGACTTGGTCTGGCCATTATCCACATATGAGCTTCCTTTATGGGTGCATACTGTTACTGACCAGGTTAGCATTTGTTCAACTTGATCTTGCAGAAAGGTTATTCATACTGTTGGTCCCAAGTATGCTGTCAAGTACCACACTGCTGCTGAGAATGCACTTAGTCACTGCTATCGTTCTTGCTTGGAGCTTCTGATTGAGAATGGACTTCAGAGGTCAGATGTGGTGAATGCTGCAAATGTTTTAAGTTCTTCAAATCTGGATATTTTAGAGGCTTAGACTCTTTCTTGTTCTACTAGATGAAATTAACTATAGGTTTGGCACCCTTCTGCAGCATTGCCACAGGCTGTATATATACAGAGGCAAAAAACTATCCTCGTGAGCCAGCTGCACATGTTGCAATAAGTGAGTAACTGAAAATGCTTTTACATTGGGTGTTCAGTTGTCTATCATGAACATGGTGCCTTTTGTTTTTATTTTACCTAATTTCCATTCTTACATACACACGGACTTGCTCATGCATCATGTGTGCAGTATTTCTGCATTTGCTTGTATGCAGCTTCTTCCTTGCCATCGACTTTTTACTGATGTTAACTGTCTTTTGAGAATTGGTTAGGGACTGTCAGGCGATTTCTGGAGAAGCAGAAAGATAAAGTAACAGCAGTTGTATTTTGTACCACCACATCACCTGATACAGAAATATATAAAAGGTACCTGCTATTAAATGCCTAGTATATGAAAAAGAAATGCAGTGTCTAGAGTAAGGCATGCAGGTTTCAAGAGAAGTTTATATTAGTGTGATCTGTCTTTTATTCCATAACTAGTCCTATCATGTGACATTGTACTTCTTTTGTTTCATTGGTTTTCATTCTAACATCAGTTCATTATGCAGATTGCTTCCACTTTACTTCCCTAGGGATAAGCATGAAGAAGAGATTGCAGTGTCTAAGCTTCCAGCAGACGTAGGAGACGAGAATGGTGAGACAGTAATAGATGAGCGAAAGATTAGAATAAAACCATTGCCTGCAGTGGCAGTGTCTATTCCAAAACCTTCAGCACCCCCAGTTGATTCTCCTGTTGCTGATGTTGGATTGACGATGAGACGGTCGGTACCAAAATCTTTGGTTTAGTTAGTTTTTGGTAGCCTACAAAATAGATAGTTCCAACAAACTTTTTTTTAAATAAAAAAAAAGCTATTATCTTGTGCTAACCTTAAGCTAGTTTCCAATTCCTTTATCTGAAAGCCAGGCCTTGGCATGGTCCGCACGATCATGATGATATTTCTTTTTTAACCGGGCAATCTGTTCTTAGTTATTCTTCTTATATTTAAACACCAAAGCGATGTATTCCAGCCACTTCCATTTATATGACATTGTCTTTGTGAATGATTGTTCTTTGCTCAAGTTTGCTCTGCATGGATATTATGTTGTTGTTACAAAGCATAATTTTGAGTAGGTGCAAGGAAAATAACAGAAAACTAATGAATATCATGAGAAAGTGCTGCAAGATTCTTAAGAAGCTCTGCTTATTAGGCACCCATCAGAATCATACAATATGTAAAATGAGATAACAATTATTTGGGCATTGAGTCACCATTGAGACAAATCATCTTTTGCAATAGTTTTCCCTCTTTTAATATGTCTGAAAATCAAATTCAAACCACTCATTCCATTATTTATACATAATGGTCTTCAGAAAGTAAGAGTTTGCAAAGTCCAATACCATTGCTCAAACAACTAATGAGTACTGAAATTATCTTCCATGCTCCAATTGGACTACAAACTAGTACCATCTTTGCCTGTTGCTTACCTACTTGTAGGATTGGTGGAATAACAGATTCTGGCGCATATGCTAAATAAATAGGGAAAGTGTTATAAAAAAAGGGTTTGTCAGGTTGTGTGAGAGCAAGAGGGAAAGGATTTGCTTTGGCTAAAGGCTATAGAGATGCAACTTAAATATTTGCCATTTTTTCCACCTTAACGAGGACATTGATTACTTTAAATTTGATTTCTATTAAGGAGGACCAAGGGGAATTTGATAGATATCTTGGAGCATATGCTGAATGGAAATAGGAAAGGTCTTAAAAATGGCTTTTCAGGTCATGAGGTTGTGTGAGAGAAAGGGGGAAGGGGTTTGGTTTTGCTAAAGGTGGCAGAAATGCAACTTGAATTTTTTCTTTTCACTTTGATGAGGAGACTGATTGCTTGAAAATGGATTACTATTAGGGAGGCAGAGGGAGGTTAGAAGGAATTAGGAAGGATTGTTGGTTAATGGTTTTGCTGAGTTGTAAATAGATGTTGGGTATCCAAAGGGTTATAATTGTGAGGAGGTATTTGGTAATCATGAACAAATGATGGATTTAATGGAATACATGGTTAAAACATTATGTTTTAAAGATGAGAATTATAGGATATGAAGAGGATAAACACATTGTTGGATAGGAAACTTCTTTGTGCAGATGGAAACTTGGGCCTTGTAAATTGGGGTCTCCAAAATCAGGAATAAGGAGGCCATTCCTAAAGTTCTTTTTCTTCAAATAATACATGATAATAGAATTATTTGTCAATAAAAAGGAGTTTCTTGCCATCTCTAATGCAATCTGACGAAACTTTCTAGGAGCATCATGCTACTTAATAGAGTAATGCATCAGTTGCCTTAATCACAATAACTTGACCATATCCACCAGCAACGTGATTTAAATTTTCAACTTATGTAGTTTGATTTTTGAGTTCATAGCTCAGAAAGCTATAGTTATAGAGTCAGAACATGTAATAATACTGGATTTACAAGGTTTAACGCGCAGTTTTGGATTTCTTCATCTATTTAACTCTGAACTTAAAGTAGGTTTAGCTAATGGAGGCCTATGTAAGGGCTGGATATGTGCAATTCAATCTCTTTACAAGGTTCAATGCATATATATTGGTTTTACAAGGATTTATTTGTAAGATGCGATTTTCGAAGGGTATATTGAAAAAATTTTAGATATATTTATTGTTGAGTTATGATGTTCTAAGCCAGTTCATTTAAGCAGATTGTTCATGCTAAAAATATACCATAAAAAGTCACCGTGTAATTGTGCTGACATGACTTATATGGTATTTAAGGCATTGTGATAATGTGATCATTGCTTGAAACTTCATGTTTTTAATAAAATATGAAGTATGGGGGAATATGTTCTGATGAAGTATGGGGGAACTATGTTCTATTTTTGATAAAAGCAGTCTCGTAGTCCTCTGATTAAAACGCTATTACTCATAGGTGTCATATATATCATTTCACTTAATAATTGAATCCTGGAAATCAAATGAAGCTTTAATTTTTATTTTATAAATTATCAGGATCTTGTTCATTATGTTTTTGTCACATGGGAGCTAATTTGAAGCTCTAGTAAATGTGATCTGATATTTTTGCAAATTAGAGTTGCATGAGATGGAGAACCTTCCATTCTTATGCACAAAGTGACCAATCTGTTATTTGGTCGGCAATATATGTTCAGTTTGTGCCTTTGAAGAGTCTGATGTTAATTCCTCAATTGCCCTAGTCTTTATAAAAAAACGAAGACCTTCATAGTGAAATGTGTAGTGATGGCTTGTAGAAGACCTTGATAGTGAAATGAGTAGCGATGACTTGTAGTATATGCATCATTTTTCATTGTTATACAAATGTTCCTAGTGTCCAAGAAAAAACTGAAAACAAGAAAGCTGTATGTTGAATAATGTTCTATTAATGTTGGAGCCAGTAAGAAGGGTCTGAAGGACATTTTTTATCTTGTTAATGTTGGAGGCTTTCCCAATGATATATTCCTTGTATAATTTAAAGTTTCTGCAATTTATTCTGTAGATTACTCAATGAAGACCAAGAAGTAACTTAGTGGGAATGGGAGAGATCACTGCTTTGATATGTTTATAGAATTCATGAAATTGGTTTCTTGTTCTTTTAGGTCTAGGAAGGTAAATTCCAGTGGATCGGCCTTTATCTTTGATTAAGTCTGTTACTAAATTCCTAGCATGTGGTGCCAGTCTTATTTTGAGGGCGGTTCACTTCTTGTTGGTTGGATGATTGGGCTTGGAGGTTAAATTACTTGGATGATTGGATTAGGAGGTTAAGTCCCTGGTTAATTTTTGTTTCTGTAGACTAATGGCCTTGAAGTGATGGGACTCATATCAGTCATTGGAAGATTCTATAAGCTGCTTGACCCTCTTGCTATAGTTGATTATAACATGACTAGACTTAAGCTAGGAGTCAGTTAGCTTCAAGTCTCTTGTTATAGTTGATTATAGCATGACTAGACTTAAGCTAGGTGTCAGTTACCCTCAAGTTTTTAATTTTCTTTTTTCTCTTGTACATGTGCTGATGAGGAGGTCTGTTTCAGCACTCTTTGGCCTATTTCCTTTTTATCATAACTAGTTGGAGAATCATGGAAAGTAGTTTTGAGGTGACACCCTTTACTGTTGAATCTGCTTATCTGCAATTGAAAATGGAAACATAATTAATTCTTTTTCTTGTCCCCTTTCTTTTGGATGGGGGGAACGGGCCTGTGTATATTTGAATTCCTTACTGCATACAAAACTGATGCTAAAAATATAATTAATCAATCTATGTTACCAGGAATTCTTTCAAGTTGGATTCATATCTGGATCCTGCATTTATGTCATTGATTAAGGACCCTGATCAGCGACGGAAGGAGCAATGGGAAAAGGCAGCCCAAACACAAAGTGGGTTTAATTGTGCTAAGCTGCTTGGATTTGGTGATCTAGGTGGCCCTCCATTATCCGCAGCTGAGGAGTACTCACTTCATTCCAGATATCTTGCTAAAGCAAATTCTTTAAATCTTTCAGAGATTGCTGAAATGAAAATTGTGTAAGTTTCTTCTTTCCATGTGCTGTGAATGCATATGCTAAAATTTATGTGTTTGCATAGTGAAACCTTCCATCCATAAGCTTGTGTTCTAACTAAGTTGGCCTTGGCCATTATCAGATTCTTAATACATTTTGCTTATTAATTTCAGTTATCGCGGTGGAGTAGACTGTGAGGGACGTCCTGTAATGGTGGTTGTAGGAGCTCACTTTCTTTTACGGTGTCTTGATTTGGAACGTTTTGTTCTCTATGTAGTGAAGGTAACAAGTCATATGCTAGATCACACCTTTTGCTTCTATATATCACTTTTCTTTTATGTTTTGCACTTTAGATTGTTAATTTGCAATAACTTTTCCACAAAATGCTCAGCAACATGACTTGTGGAACTTTCTTTGCTTGCTAATAATGCATAGATTTCATGACCTAAATTTTAATGATTTATTCAAAATTTTCTGCAACAGGTGGGTCCTTTTCGTCTACTACATTAAGATGGCCTCAAAAATCGTTCCTTTTCCGGTTTAGATACATTGGGCCCTTGATAGATGCCATTTGAATTACTCGTTGATTCTACAACTAAACTCAACTCAACTCATCTAAGCCTTTTTCCAACTACATGGGGTCGGCTACATGAATCTGCTTCCTTCACTCTGTTCTATTCATGACCAAATCAACATTTAAATTATAAATAGTTATATCTTTTTTAATTATTTTTGCCCATGTTAGTTTAGGTCTACCTCTACCTTTATTCTTATCATGAATTATTAAAAGATCATTCTTTCAAATTGGAGCAATTACCCTTTGATTCTAGTACCATATAAATCATGAAATTTCAGTGTAGCAAAGGTTTAAGTAATCCTAGAGTGACTCGAGCATGTCATTATTTCTTGATTGGACCCAGCTTATTTGCCCCAGAAAAAAGATGGCTTTTTCATATTCCATTTTGTTTCTGGCACCCTTTTATTGTTTCAGCAGGACAATCTCAGATGAACTAGTCATTCTCATGGGAAAAGGCACACCGGCTTTTATGTTTAAGCTGAACCTTGAAGGCAATTCACGTGAGAAATAATCAAGAAGGTTCATCATGTCATTTAATAGCACTAACATAGACATTTCAGGCAGTAGTCAAAAAAAAAAAAAAAAAAACCCTATTCAGCAGTGGTTTAGAATGATCGACAATTTTGAGGGGGCTCTCAATATGTCATTAGTGGAAGTCCAAATAACTGATTAGGTGATAAGTTTGGAGAGACTAGTGGATTACTTAATATATGCTAATTTCTACCATTAGTCCCTGAGAGATATTCATGGCAAAGATGAATATTGGTCAAACAATTTATGAGTCAATCATCTTGGCCCAATGAAATTCCAGAAGTGCTCCAGCAGACCGAGCCAAACAGTGGCTCTAAGGGACTAACAAGAGCTTTTCAAAATGAAGTCAAATGGTTTCTTTCAATGTGGAAAGTTGTGCGAACAGGAAATGGGTAGTCAAAGATGAACCTTCAGCCCTGCTAAATGACACTGTTTCATTTATAATGGTTGGAATCTCATTGCAATCATCTTAACCTTCAATAGAATTTGTGAACATTCAACTGAACTTTCATTTATAATAAGCTTGTAGTTTGGGCTGCAAGTTCTTGTGCTTCAGGCTGATTGCAAGTTAGCTGAACTTTTGCTTAAATAGTCAATGGTTGGACTAAAGTGGAACACTAACATTATGACTTGCTACATACGTCTGCAACAGTCTCCTATCTATTGGAAAAAGAGTCATTCAGAAATTCTAATTCTGAATCTGACACAAAAACAGCATATTTATCCTTCCAACTTTTTAGGGCTTGATGGATGATTCACCTTGAGTTGATACTGAGAAAGGTTTTAGAACAATTAGTAGAAATTGGGTGAATTATCTCTATCCACATTGTGCATGGACTTGATAAAAGAATTTTTTCTTTCTTTCAAAAATCTTCTCAACATTCTAATCTAAAAGCATCTTTTTGTTTCTCAAAACATCAAAACTTTAATACCCAGCTTAATTATGGAAAATGTGATCGTGTATGTTTCTGTTCACACCTAAGTTAGCGACCGTCTCCTCACATTTGCCCAAGACAATGATAGATCGCTTGAACCATTAGTCTCAAAGTTGCAAATTTTATGCTAGGTATGGACTGAAGTTCTGTTAGTTTATGTGGTTGCTATTTTATCATGAACTGATGTTAAGAAGGGCTCTCTAGCACCAAGTCATGATGGTCACAGTTATGTTCATTTGCACCCATACTGAGCTCTTGCTACTTAGAGCAAGGATCTTTTATGATAACTCAGTTATTAACAAGTGCAAATAAAATATTGGTCTAGTGTCTGTACATCTGGTGGATATTATCATTGCAAGAGGAATCTAGTATTTGTTTTCACTCTTCATCTTATGGTTCTGTTGAGATCATGCTGGAGTTTGCTTGATTTCCATTACTATGGTAATATTCATGTTGTTTCAACTAATATTTTATGCCATCTACAGGAGTTTGAGTCGCTGATCCAGAAGCCTTACACAATTGTCTATTTTCATTCTGCAGCAAATTTACAGTTGTAAGTATCATATGGATCAATTGGAATCTTGAAATGAGCAATCTTAAAAATATCCTTTGCACTCAGATGGAGGTCTACCTAGTTCACTGCTCTGGCTCCTCTTTGTATTTTAAATTTAACCCTTAACCAGTCTCTGTGAGACTGGACATCTTGGATCATATCTACCAATTTTGGTCATAAAGACTGGATTTAACGGGTTTTCTATGCTGAGTTTGCCTTAAACTTATAGCTTCAGATTTCTATGGTCTTGCTTTGTTGGATTTTTTTTTTGTTGTAAATCTCCATTCGGTTGAGTTTCTTAGTTTAGTCCCTTATGCTAATTATGTAAAATAACAGGCAACCAGATCTAGGATGGATGAAACGTTTACAGCAGATACTTGGTCGAAAACACAAGCGTAATCTACACGTCTGTACCTAGTTCCAACTTGGTATTTTTCCTTTTGGGCTCATGTAGGACCCAGGACTATGTTCAAAGTGATCATTCCCTTGACATTTGCAGGCAATTTATGTTCTCCATCCAACCCTGGGTTTGAGGGCTGCAATCGTAGCTTTGCAGCTGCTTGTTGATAGAGAAGTCTCTCTCTCTCTCTCTCTCTCTCTCTCTATATATATATATATATATATATATATATATATATCACACACACACACACACTGTAATGGTTCTTTAAATTAACCGTAAAAGCTTATATTGAGAATCATAGGTGATTTTTTTTAATCATTGTGCGTAGGTGTGGAAAAAGGTTGTCTATGTTGATCGACTTTTGCAGCTGTTCAGATATGTGCCCCGGGAGCAGTTGACTATTCCCGACTTTGTGTTTCAGTGAGTGCAGCGGAACCTTTATGTCACTTTAAATCTTTAAATTGGTGCATGATGCATGGAGAATTTGGTTATTGACTATGTTTTTCTTTTTTTCCTTTTTGCCTTTTTCTGCCAGACATGATCTTGAGGTGAATGGAGGGAAGGGTCTAATTGTTGATCCAAGAACAAAGTATATCTACCAAAGGCACTCCGCGTGATTTCCTTGTTTTGTTGTATGTTCAGTGTGTTTTTTGATCATTGTCCGTGTAAAATCAGATTCCCCACCTCTTGGTACCTTTAGTTTTGAAATTATTTGATTGTATTTTCCTCCATGGAAAAGAAAGAAATAGAAAAATAAATGCTGCCAGCTCGTTTGCATGTAGAGATGGTGTCTTTCTCACAATTTGCTGCATGATCTCTCCATTGTTTGCATGTAGAGATGGTGTCTTTATCACTGCTTGCTGCATGTTCTCTCGTGGTTCGCAGGAAACCATGAGAAGGGGCGAAGGGTTTGACAAGGAAATATTAACGTACGGTAGGAGTTTTTGACAAGTATACATACATACATATACATATATATTTGTTGGAGTTGAGTTTGGATCGTACGTTTCATCCTTTCATCCACATCGAAAAAGGGTATGGTAGCTTAGAAATCAGCGTAGATCTAAGAATGATCTTCAGCTTGTGTAGTCAAATATAGTTCTTTCTCTCTCACTCGCTCCGTCCTTTCCTGTGATCTTACCAGCAGATTTCTTCTTACTGGCCACGTGGATTTTTTTAATATATATTTTCCTCCAGCAAAATGGTGCAGGACGCCTTTGTTGCGAGGGTAGCCTAACCAAAGTGGGGTTAGGTCCATTATTATTATCTGCAGAATCGTTAAGATATCCATGGCGATTGGTTAAAAGATCACAGGCTAGATCAATTCGTGGCTTGGATAAAGGAGGGAATCTGCAATTACTTTGATGGCAGCCGAGGTCCGACTGCCAGCAGTGCACCATCTCTGTGGGCCATATTAGTCTGGCCACCACCTTAGCGGTAATCAGGCGAGTGATTCATTCGTAGCATTGCTCTTATGATGATTTTAGCAGGTTATCACTAAAGTGTAATCGACTTAGCGTCTCTAACGAAACCGGCTCTAATGCGGATGGTATTCCGGTCCCTTGTATTTGACCATGGCAACCGATGCATCGAATTATCACCACAATGTACAAAACGGATGACCCATAATTGATATATTATTGGTTGGCCCAGAGACGGGCCCTCCGCTTCCGTTATTTAAAAAAAAATCATTTATTAAAAAGGTCGATTGGAGCGATGCCTCCAAGATTTTTTTTTTTTTGAACAAAACTTAAATATGATTCCTTATAATTCCCTACTTCTTATCATTATTTTATTTAAAAAAAAGCATGCTTTAAACTTTGCGTAAAAACAAAGACAGACTCGCTGAAAGCGATAGAAGGCATATTTTTTTTAAAAAAATAGTTATCAAAATCTCATGTATTTTCAACTTAAATCAAGAAGTATCTTTGTTTGTTTGTTTTTTTTTTCATGACTCATCTCCTTTAAATTTATTAAAATAAATACAAAATCAATTTTATTACAATATAATACTAATGATGCTTATTCAAAATTATCGTAATAAGCAATCTTAATTAAGAAGGACAATAATAGATGTGTCAATTTTTTTTAAAATATTTAAACTATAAAATTTATTTATAAATTATTTTCAATCTTAAACAATCATATAACAAATCATATATTATTGCATAAATAAAAATAGTTTCTTCTTAATGAACTCATTTTATAATATTAAATCAAACTAAGTCCTAACAAACCAACCATCACTACCATATAAAGATACAAGCCATCTTTGAAGCAATCTAATGACTATTATGGGATGCATCATATACCATAGTGACCATGGGATTAAAGGAGATGGCACCCTTCTTATTCTTTAGTAATCATTATAAAATTGTAAATGAAGAAATGATCCTATTTGAAACACAAACTTATATAAAATAAAAAATTAATACATAAATATACACTTAAATATTCAAATCATTACCATCAGTCCAACCATTCCAAAGCACAATTGCCCATTAACTTTAGATAGATTCTTATCCTCCAGCTACTTTCAAGTCTTAATTCACTCGACTTTCAGCCATAACTTCTTCTTTTTTTTTTTCCCTGAGTGGGAGCAAAATCACCTTTGCTTTTCTAAAGGAACCAACTCTTTCATAAGCATGGTAATCCAAACCTCTATCGTAGCTATACAATATATCTTAAATGTTGCTACAAAAATGATTAAAATGATCTAAGAATACTACCTTCATATTTTCCATAAAGACGAGAGATTGATAGAATAAATAGTTATCTCTTAATACTCATCCGCAAACTCTGCATATCAAAGATTTCAAACCTCTGAAATTGGAATATAGAAAAATGTGAGGCTAGAGCTGAAAAGATTCTATGATAGTTAAATACAAAAAATATTTTTTATCTAAATTTATAAAGCAACTATTAGAACAAATAAAAGCTTTTATCTTATCATTATTTTCTTTTTATGCAACCTACTACAATCAGAATAAAACCATATATTCTATTTAATCATGAGCAATGATCAAATATATAAATTAAAGTTTTTTTCTTCTATCAATGAACCAGCGCAACTCAATTTATAATGTGAATATAATTACTAATTTAATATCTAACTCTTTATATTAGTATACATATTATCAAGGTTTGACCTTAACTCAGACTAAAAGTATTATATTGTAATAGTCATTAGTATCATATTTTAATGAAATTGACGTGTTATTTATTTTGATGAACTTAAAAGAAGGTGAGTGGTGGGGAAAAAATAAAATAAAGATAGTGTTTGATTTAAGTTAAAAATATAAGAAGTTTTAGTAATTTTTTTATATTTTTTAATAAAATGATAACACACATGTTGTATGTTAAATAGAGAACAGTACAACTACACCTAGACTTCATCCCCTTTTCTTTCCCCTGCACTACTATAGTTAAAACTCTTGATAACTCCATACAAACATCTGTAATTGGTTGGTTTATCCTGAAGCCCTTTGCAAAGGGGTACCGCCTACTTCAGGAATAAGAACATTTAGAGTGAAATTGACATACAACAATCCCCTTTCGAAAATACCCCTACCTCCAAACACACCTTCAAAAGAGGTCGGATAAACAAAAACAAGGAAAAGAATCCCGAAAAAAAAAATGATGTCAAAAGAACAATTGCCAGATTTCTTGAAGATTAATTTTAATGAATCTATCCATACAGAGGGAGCAAGATTTAAGACCATGCTGTTCATTTATTATTTTTAACTTCTATATTAGTTTATGTAATATTGGTATCCATTGCTGAATTAATTAGAGCATAGTATGGTGCCAAGATTATCATTCAGAGATATCAAACTTTCAAAACTTATTTTGAAAGGAAATTTAGTAATAGTGATTTCATCGAGTGGCACATCTTATTGGCATTCTAATTAGCTTAATGACTTAATTGATCAAGCTTTTAAAACTTCAGAATTCTTTTGTCAACATATCTATATATATAAAAAATCAATCTGTTAATTTCTAACAAATTAGACTGCAACACGAAGAATATAGAAGTTGGACTATAAATTTATCAGAAAAAAAGAAAACTCTCTTTCCGTTGTACCGAGGTACATGATTGATGAGAGAGGAAATTATACTTTAAATTATTTGTTTAGTTCCTGCTAGAGAACTTTTATTTGTGTTGCTGTGAAAATTCGTTCTTCAGCTTAGGACGGTACATATCAGGATTTGGATAGTTCTTTTTTGTTCGGATGGATCTGCAACGCAATCCTCATGCAGAAATTACTGAGAGAAGAAGGCTTAAGTAGAAGGATCTTTGCTAAAGTTATTTTTTGGGCTTAGATTGCCTTCGAGAGCGTACATAATGGGTCTTGAGACGTGATATTGTACGCTGCTAAGGAGGTGAGCCATTACTTGATTTCGGGCATGTTTTAGGGAGTTGGCATCCAATAAGGCCGAATCCCAATAGTTATGGGGATCGGCAGTTGATGAAGCTAATGGGCGCTTTATTGAAAATTTAAAATTTCGTTGATCATGGATGGAGTGCTGTATATGGCTTCCGTTTCCGTTTTGGAAGGCTCATTCCATGATTTTTACGATCATGATGGTTCATCCTCCGAGATATCCGACATAGTTTGAAGCAGCAATGGCGCTTACGTCGAAAGGATGAGGATCGATCCTGGCGAGGTACTAAGATAGCTCGACCCTACCAAGGTTCGGATATAGCTCGGCCCTTTCGAGGCACTGAGATAGCTCGACCAGATAGTTTGACTCAGTAGCTCGATCAGAAAGTTTGGTTCTATAGCTTGGTCGGATAGTTTGGCCTTAGTCATCGAATACGTTTATTGATGCGATGGTAATTTTTTTTTTTTCTGCATTAATTTGCAAAATTAAAAATGAAAGCATTGGATTTTTTTTTTTTTTTTTTTTTTTTTTTTTTTTGTGTCTCTCTCAAAATGTCTTCCTTTTTGGGGATAAACGAGTCATCTCAAGGTATCTGGTTCCCGCCGTATCTCTTTTCTTCTCTCCATTTCTCTTTTCTCCCCAATTTGTTATCCCAGTTCTATAAAAGGTTTGCATTTTCTATCCTCTGTTTCTTTTCTCCAGATATTTCTATCAATATGATTTCTGAAAATCACTAAACAAAAAGGTTGTGCTCATCTAAATATTTGAGGTAATTAAATGGCTATGTAAACATCATTCTTTTTAACTTTTATTTTTAATTTTAAGGTTACCGGCAAGGACCTTTGGCATATCATGCCTCTTTCCTAAACGAGAGTTTACTCTCTCTCACTCTCTCTCTCTCTTTTTTATTTTTTTAATCTTAAATAGATTTCAACACAGTATGCCATGCACCAAAATAAGTTTCCAACGTCCATTCATGCAAGCATATATATATATATATATATATATATATATATATATATATATATATATATATATTGCCGCCGGAATCTGTTCTTCGACTCGAGCACGATCGTTTCCTGATCGGGCTTCCTTCTGGGCGGACCTGCACAGAAGTCCTCGCGCGAGAGGCGTTGGGGGTGGCCCTCTGCAGAAGACCCTCCGATGCCCAAGTCAGTAGGGATCGACGATCAACAGATTTGAGGAGAAGGATCTCTCTGGGAGTCCCTCCAGGGGCGGCCAATCAGGAGCTCTTGGGGAGCGCCGATGACGGAGAAGGAGAAGGATGAGCAGAGAGAGAGAGAGTGTGAGAGTGAGATAGAGCCAGGAGCTGTGTACGAGGGCTTGTGCGCATACCTGAGAGAATCTGGGAGTATCATATTTATAGGCAATCACCTGAATCTTGAGCGCCTTCTGGAAGGTTCGAAGGTTGTTGGGATACGGAGATGATTCGAATCAAGTTGTTGTGAGGCTGGTGGATCCGTATCTTGTCCGTTGAAGGATCGACGGCTAGGAGAGCTCTATGATGGCCTGAGATCCGATGACTGCGTAGGTCCTAGGCCGTTATTGCAGATCCTAAACCACTCCTCGATATGATTCTTTGTTTGGGATTCTGTTACACTAGACCTGGGCTGTCCCGTGCCAGGTTCCGCGGAGGTGCATGTCGAGCCATGGATTGCTCGGAGGTTGCTCGGGGAGCCGAGCTATGGGTTGCTCGGGGAAGCCGAGCTATGAGTTGCTCGGGGGAGCCGAGCTATGAATGGCCCGGGGAAACCGAGCTATGGATAACTCGGGGAGACCGAGCTATGGTTGCTCGGGAAACTGAGCTATGGGTTGCTTGGGGAAGCCGAGCTATGAATGGCCCGGGGAAACCGAGTTATGGATAACTCGGGGAGACCGAGCTGTGGGTTGCTCGGGGAAACCGAGATATGGGTTGCTCGAGGAAGCCGAGCTATGAATGGCCCAGGGAAACCGAGCTATGGATACCTCGGGGAGACCGAGCTATGGGTTGCTCGGGGAAACCGAGCTATGGGTTGCTCGAGGAAGCAGAGCTATGAATGGCCCGGGGAAACCGAGCTATGGATAACTCCTGGCTCCGTACACAGCTCCTGGCTCTGTCTCACTCTCACACTCTCTCTCTTTCACTGCTCATCCTTCTCCTTCTCCGCTGTCGGTGCTCCCCAAAAGCTCCCGATTGGCCGCCCCTGGAGGGACTCCCCAGAGAGATCCTTCTCCTTATTTCTGTTGATCGTCGATCCCCACTGACTTGAGCGTCGGAGGGTCTTCCGCGGAGGGCCACCCCAACGCCTCTCGTGTGAGGACTTTTGTGCAGGTCCGTCCAGGAGGAAGCCCGATCAGGAGACCGATCGCGCCCGAGTTAGAGGACAGATCCCGGCGGCAACTATATATATATATATATATATATATATATGCATCGTTCCCTCTTTTTACAACGAGGGTTTTACAGACTTGGTGTTAGAAAATAATTTTGATCTTTACAAAAATTCTTCCTAGAAATATAATATAAAAATTTAAATATATATAATTAAGTAAAAAATAAAAGATAATATGGATCAAACCAGAATCAAGGCGTGTTAGACACTGACCAAACGATCAGATTTTCGCCCCTTCATGCAGGTTTTGGCGATATGTCCTAAGGTACAACGACCCGGCTCGACCCAATCCTCCTACTAGGAGCACGATCGCATGGAAGTGCAAACCCAAAGATTACCTTCAGATGTCCAAGAAAAGATCAATAGAAAAAATAAAATAAGATCCAAAAACTTATAGGCTACTCCAAACCATTCTACTCCATCTTGAATCATTGAGCTTATTTATAGACTCGGCCCATAAAAGCTCCAACGGCTTGGCCCATAATGGCCTTAAAGGCCTAATAGCCGTTAGTGCCAAATAATGTCAGAAACGGCTTACAAAATGAATTGTTTGGGCCGTTTTTGAACATTGCTGAATGTTGGCTTTCATCAACGCTCCCGCAACGTACGTCTGCGAGCGAAACGCTCGCGGGCGTTCCTCTTTTTTTTTTTAACTTTTTCTAACAATCTTCCACAAAAGTTTTTTTTAAAAAAAATAAATATAACAAAAATTTTAGGGCATCTTATATTGCGTAATAGGTGAGGTATCCTATGGATTTGAACCTCACTTAGTGTTGATTGTATACATCTGAAGGAGTCATAGTGGATTAGACCTTGAACTAGGTCCTTTGACTCAGACTTCTACTAATCACACGCACAGTATGGATCAATTAGGTTTAAGCAGTCAGCGCATATTAAAGGCCTTGCGCTTAGTACCTTGATTTTTCATGAGAATTCTTTAAGGTTAGCCCAAACCTTTAGTCATGGCCTAATATGATGATTCTATATAGGTGAATCCTCCAAGGGTATTTGTGACAATACCCTGTAGATAACCTACCTCAGATCCATTAAGAGTATGACTCAACCTTACAAAAATTTACTTTGTCACTTTACAAGAGCACTCATCATAGGGATGGAATGAAAAATTTCATGATCACTCAATCAGCTTCGTTTCTACCCCATTGAACCTCATTCATGGGATCTCCAATCACATAGGTTGGGTATCCACTGCTGGTGACCAAATAATGGGCTTAAGCCATATCCCCTCGATGAATCTAGGACTCCACTCCTAAATAACTCCTTGGTTAATTAATCTGCCAAATTCTTCTCGGTAAATTTCAAAGAGATAATTTTTTTTTAATTATCTTATAGACTTATGACGAAGCCGTATATGGCTTGGCAATGCTTGATATTCAAGATAAAGCCATACAGAAAAAATATAACTAAAAGAGATCATAACTTGCAAACTAAAACAAGATAAAACATAGTGTAATATCTCAATGGCCACTATAACAGAAAACACTTATATGAAATAAGAAGACTTTTGAATTTATGTAAGAATGTAAATATATGCTCGCTTCTGAAAGGGATCATCATAGGCATAACTTTTGCTTGAAAATGTCCAAAGATAAAATAAGACCCATATGATCATGCCTGTGCTTACTTTTAAAGGTATCAGTGTCATGATATATACCTTCTCAAAGGTATCAGTAATATCTAAGGAATAATTGAACCAAAAAAGGCAGATTAGCATGATGCTTCCTTTTAGAGTGAGTTCTAAGCTTCACCAAACGCCCTTATAGTTTGCCTGGCTGTTGTTGGTCCATTGCCTTTGCTTGCTCCCCCAGAAAGTTCAAGCTCCGTCAACCACCCCACCTTCTAAGCTTGCATGGAAAGGAACGCCATCTCTTATACCTCTTAACTCTTTTTTAAAAGCAAAATCACCCCTCTTAGATGGTTTGCTGTCCTTTGGGAACAAATTCCCTTTCTCCAGGCCCCCCTTTCTTTAGCCTTTCTGGCAAAAGCTTGCATGAAAACCTATGCGACGATACCAAGGTTCTTTCAACTGGTTTTCTATCTAAAAGAACAAATTATATCTAGTATCTCGTCAGGATTACCTAACCCAGTTAGTTGATCGAATCCAATCAATACCCTAAAAAGATATGATGTTAAATAATTTAAAATGGTTAGAGAATCACAGTAAAAAGTTCGTTGAAATCCGGAGTGCCCCAGTCCAAGTTTCTTCTTATCTCTTGCTGAGTTTCACATGTGGGTGAGAATATTGTTAACCTTAACCAAGAAGCTTGGGTCAAATTCAACCTCATTTTCGTTGGTTTTGAATGCATCGTTGTACGGTCGGAGTGGCATTGTGCTCAAAAATCAATACAATAATAAAACCAGCTAGCCCTTCTTTTAAAGTCCAATCCATTTTTAATTTTTTTTATAGTTCTGTAGTAAAGGCTCGGTTTTAAATTCCTTGAATGCTTTTGTTTCTATTCCGAGCCAATACGCTCCAACCCGTGTGTTTAGCCCAGGTATTAGAGTGTATCCATGAGTTTGGGGATAAAAGTGTAGACAAAATAACAAGATTGATTTTTTCAATTAAAAAAAAAGGAAATATGCTGTGCATGCAAAATTTTTGAAAAATAAAAAAAGACATGCAACTTTTTTTCTATATATATATATATATATATATATATATATATATATGAAGATCAATGTCCCCACATACTCTTTTGACCTTGTCGATTTTATGGAGACTTTTTCCGAGCCCACATCTTCTCCGCTGGCGCTATGCTTGCAGATTTGGCGGGACCGCGTCAGAAACAAGTACAGATGTATATCAACCAAAGGAAACACTTTGTACACCGCCTTCGGTGCAGCAAGGCCTACGTGGCCTGCACAGCTCCTTTCTATTGGTCCACATGGATCCCATGTGGCCTGACATGATGTGACAGAATAGCAGAGAGATAATGTTACTTTTTAATCGTACATCCATTAAAAGTCGTTCAGCCTTTTCACCTTTGGTATGAAGACGAAAATACCCTTTCCCTCTAGCCTACTTCAACCCGCCATCTTATTTGGATTTTGCTGATAAAAAATCGTAAGGTTCTGGCCTGGAAGAAGAGTATCCGAAGGAGTGGCAAAGCTCTACCAGACGACATCCTAGTTCAAAACTTTAAGACAAAGCATCAGTTCAAGACCCACGACACCCCAGTTCAAGACCCACGACACCCCTAGTTCAAGACCCATGACACCCCCAGTTAAAGACCCATGACACCCTAGTTCAAGACCCACGACACCCCCAGTTCAAGACCCACGACACCCTAGTTCATAACCCATGACACCCTAGTTCAAGACCCATGACACCCTAGTTCAAGACCCACGACACCCCCAGTTCAAGACCCATGACACCCTAGTTCAATACCCACGACACCCCTAGTTCAAGACCCACGACACCCCAGTTCAAGACCCACGACACCCCTAGTTCAAGACCCATGACACCCCCAGTTAAAGACCCATGACACCCTAGTTCAAGACCCACGACACCCTTAGTTCAAGACCCACGACACCCCTAGTTCAAGACCCACGACACCCTAGTTCAAGACCCATGACACCCTAGTTCAAGACCCACGACACCCCCAGTTCAAGACACACGACACCCTAGTTCAAGACCCACGACACACCTAGTTCAAGACCCACGACACCCCAGTTCAAGACCCACGACACCCCTAGTTCAAGACCCATGACACCCCCAGTTAAAGACCCATGACACCTTAGTTCAAGACCCACGACACCCTTAGTTCAAGACGCACGACACCCTAGTTCATAACCCATGACACCCTAGTTCAAGACCCACGATACCCCCAGTTAAAGACCCATGACACCCTAGTTCAAGACCCACGACACCCTAGTTCAAGACCCACGACACCCTTAGTTCAAGACCCACGACACCCTAGTTCATAACCCATGACACCCCCAGTTCAAGACCCATGACACCCTAGTTCAATACCCACGACACCCCCAGTTCAAGACACATGACACCCTAGTTCAGACCCACGACACCCTAGTTCAAGACCCATGACACCCTAGTTCAATACCCACGACACCCCCAGTTCAAGACACATGACACCCTAGTTCAAGACTCACGACACCCCCAGTTAAAGACCCATGACACCCTAGTTCAAGACCCACGACACCCTTAGTTCAAGACCCACGACACCCCAGTTCAAGACCCACGACACCCCTAGTTCAAGACCCACGACACCCAAGTTCAAGACCCACGACACCCCCAGTTCAAGACCCACGACACCCTAGTTCAAGACCCACGACACCCTAGTTCATAACCCATGACACCCCCAGTTCAAGACCCATGACACCCTAGTTCAATACCCACGACACCCCCAGTTCAAGACACATGACACCCTAGTTCAAGACCCACGACACCCCCAGTTAAAGACCCATGACACCCTAGTTCAAGACCCACGACACCCTAGTTCAAGACCCATGACACCCTAGTTCAATACCCACGACACCCCCAGTTCAAGACACATGACACTCTAGTTCAAGACCCACGACACCCCTAGTTCAAGACCCACGACACCCTCAGTTCAAGACACACGACACCCCAGTTCAAGACACACGACACCCTAGTTCAAGACTGGGGGTGTCGTGGGTATTGAACTAGGGTGTCATGGGTCTTGAACTGGGGGTGTCATGGGTCTTGAAGTAGGGTGTCGTGGGTCTTGAACTAGGGTGTCGTGGGTCTTGAACTAGGGTGTCATGGGTCTTTAACTGGGGGTGTCATGGGTCTTGAACTAGGGGTGTCGTGGGTCTTGAACTTGGGTGTCGTGGGTCTTGAACTAGGGGTGTCGTGGGTCTTGAACTGGGGTGTCGTGGGTCTTGAACTAAGGGTGTCGTGGGTCTTGAACTAGGGTGTCGTGGGTCTTGAACTAGGGTGTCATGGGTCTTTAACTGGGGGTGTCGTGGGTCTTGAACTAGGGTGTCATGTGTCTTGAACTGGGGGTGTCGTGGGTATTGAACTAGGGTGTCATGGGTCTTGAACTAGGGTGTCGTGGGTCTTGAACTAGGGTGTCATGGGTCTTTAACTGGGGGTGTCGTGGGTCTTGAACTAGGGTGTCATGTGTCTTGAACTGGGGGTGTCGTGGGTATTGAACTAGGGTGTCATGGGTCTTGAACTGGGGGTGTCATGGGTTATGAACTAGGGTGTCGTGGGTCTTGAACTAAGGGTGTCGTGGGTCTTGAACTAGGGTGTCATGTGTCTTGAACTGGGGGTGTCATGGGTATTGAACTAGGGTGTCATGGGTCTTGAACTAGGGTGTCGTGGGTCTTGAACTAGGGTGTCATGGGTCTTTAACTGGGGGTGTCGTGGGTCTTGAACTAGGGTGTCATGTGTCTTGAACTGGGGGTGTCGTGGGTATTGAACTAGGGTGTCATGGGTCTTGAACTAGGGTGTCGTGGGTCTTGAACTAGGGTGTCATGGGTCTTTAACTGGGGGTGTCGTGGGTCTTGAACTAGGGTGTCATGTGTCTTGAACTGGGGGTGTCGTGGGTATTGAAATAGGGTGTCATGGGTCTTGAACTAGGGTGTCGTGGGTCTTGAACTAGGGTGTCATGGGTCTTTAACTGGGGGTGTCGTGGGTCTTGAACTAGGGTGTCATGTGTCTTGAACTGGGGGTGTCGTGGGTATTGAACTAGGGTGTCATGGGTCTTGAACTAGGGTGTCGTGGGTCTTGAACTAGGGTGTCATGGGTCTTTAACTGGGGGTATCGTGGGTCTTGAACTAGGGTGTCATGTGTCTTGAACTGGGGGTGTCGTGGGTATTGAACTAGGGTGTCATGGGTCTTGAACTGGGGGTGTCATGGGTTATGAACTAGGGTGTCGTGGGTCTTGAACTAGGGTGTCGTGGGTCTTGAACTAGGGTGTCATGGGTCTTTAACTGGGGGTGTCGTGGGTCTTGAACTAGGGTGTCATGGGTTATGAACTAGGGTGTCGTGCGTCTTGAACTAAGGGTGTCGTGGGTCTTGAACTAGGGTGTCATGGGTCTTTAACTGGGGGTGTCATGGGTCTTGAACTAGGGGTGTCGTGGGTCTTGAACTGGGGTGTCGTGGGTCTTAAACTGATGCTTTGTCTTAAAGTTTTGAACTAGGATGTCGTCTGGTAGAGCTTTGCCACTCCTTCGGATACTCTTCTTCCAGGCCAGAACCTTACGATTTTTTATCAGCAAAATCCAAATAAGATGGCGGGTTGAAGTAGGCTAGAGGGAAAGGGTATTTTCGTCTTCATACCAATGGTGAAAAGGCTGAACGACTTTTAATGGATGTACGATTAAAAAGTAACATTATCTCTCTGCTATTCTGTCACATCATGTCAGGCCACATGGAATCCATGTGGACCAATAGGAAGGAGCTGTGCAGGCCACGTAGGCCTTGCTGCACCGGACACGGTGTACAAAGTGTTTTCCATCAATCAAATTAACCGCGGCCCAAGCTCACACATGACGGCCCAAAACTGGGCCTTTAACCTGTACATCATTCTCGGGCCCACTTAAGTAAGTAGGGGTAAAATTGTCACCTGGAATTGATAGATGACGACAGTCGCCGTGCTCTCTTCCTCCCCCCCCCCCCCCCACCAAACCCGGGGCGGGAATCGGTAACGGCGACAAGAAGCCGACCCATGTCCTACCCTCTGCTGTTTGAAAATAAAAAAGGATGCATTCGCTCCTCCATTGCATTGGAGCGTAGGGCAGGGCGGAGCCGGAGCGGAGCGGGCGGAGCGGAGCGGAGCAGAGCAGCCTTGTCCCTTCTCTCTCTAATCCATCGTCATCGCACGCGATATCGTCCGTCCGTCTCACCGGAAGCTGCTCGAGCTTTGATGCCGTACGCGAGAGAGAGAGAGAGAGGGAGAGAGTCTCGTAATATCAAGGTAATTTTGATTCCATTGTTCATTCCTTTCTCTTTTTCCCTCTTTCTATATTTTATCGAAGATGAATTATTATTCGGAGAAACTTTAATTTGTGGTTATTCATGAGATATCCGAATTCTATGGAGTTCGCAAATTCGCTGGAGGAAGTTGTTTCTCAGTCACTTGCCCTTCCGTTATATTTGGTCATTTGGGAGTGACATTATAACCTTAAATTTATTCTGTTAAAATTCGAGATATATTCCTTGCTGCTGTTGGAGACTGTCATATTGTGCTACGTTGATTTGCCGATCTTGGACGATAGTTTTGAAGTTTTTAATTTTGTTCTGTAAATTTTATTTATATGAATTGAGTATTGAATTGAAATTTTTAAAAATCTTTGCATATTTCAATAATCCTGAAGGAATATGCAGTCATCTTGCCTGCTTGATTAATGTGAATTGGTTGGGCACGGCAACTTTGGATGAGGATTGGATGGAGAAAGATGTAGTAGTGATAAACTCAAGTTGGTTTTATAGAGACGATTGCAAGGTAGAGATGGCTTTCAACTCGAACCAAACCATGTTATGCAATCAATAAATAAGACGAACTTGACTCAAACAATCATGGGTCTATTTGGACTTGGATTGACATGCCTGTGTATATTTGACACAATGCATCACTTAACCCTAGTTTTGCTTTAGTTCATCCGCAATTTTAAGTACATGTATTCGGCCATGTACAATTTTGGCTTATCCACTGTTTCTTCACACTTAGACAGCATAAAAAAGACCATAAATTCGTGACTCAACCTATTCAAGTGGATATACAAAGAAGCTTCAAACTCTGTCCTAGAGGCAAGGAAATGGTTCGAGTAGATTCAGCATCTTTTTTCTCAAAATTGGTGAATTATCAACTGGTTCATGAATAATTTGATCATTCAGAAATGTATTTAAATATTATTTTATCGATTGAAAACTATTAATGATTTAAGAAATTTGTGACAGCCTGTAATTTGGCGATCTTATCTTAATAATTTTGATGGTATCTCTTTCCATGTAGATGTTTCCTATTTTTCCTTTTGACATGTCTCTTATTCAAAATTGGTTACGCATGATAGTTGTAATTTATATGCTTCTAAAGCCTTAAACTTTTTCTTCTGTAGCTGCTAACAACAAACGCTTCCTAGTTGTTACAATTGGACGCAACCAGTCTGCACTCAAAAGTTATATTGCTATAATTTGAAAACAGACTTAGCAAAGAGGTGGCATTGAACAAAGAACTAAAGTCTTTATTTCTTTGTGTAACCACAGTTATTCGGATTAGCTTAGACCAGAGCAGAGATGTCAGCAGGATCAGGCTTTCAGCTGGGTGTGATTGGGTCGCTTGCTCTCTCAGTTGCATCCTCTGTTGCCATTGTCATCTGCAACAAGGCTCTCATTAGCACCCTTGGCTTCCCTTTTGGTTTGCCTCTCTCTCTATCTCTCTCATCCACTTTTATATGTTTATGAACGAATGAGCTAGCCATGCCTTGTCCAAGTTGTAAAATTTTAAACAAACTCCAGACTCTCATGATGTCATGTCTGAAACTTGGCCTTAATCTGACATTGAATTAGGCCTGGTCACAGTGATACTGTTATGTGAATGAGTTTGCTCTAAGGTTTCAATAAGGCCAATTTCTCCATAGACATACCCCTCCAAAACTGAGTTACTGTTTGCAAACAGGTGAAACACAACCAAACTTAGACCTGGTCCATCCATGAAGTCAAGGCCAGTCTGTCAGGCCTCTGTCTTAGATCAAGATTCAACTCCCAAACAGATTTAACATAAGTCGACGCAATTTTGGTCCCTAAAAGAAAAAAGAAAGCTCTGTTACCAACTCTGTGAACGAATTATGTCACAGTTTGGGTCGAGTTTGTTCTGGGATTCACCTAATTTGCAGTACATAGATACGAGTTTCACTGGTCTAATTTGGGTGTGGATTTGAATGTGGGCAGCAACAACCTTGACAAGCTGGCATCTGATGGTTACATTCTCCACACTCCACGTTGCGCAGCGCCTGCACTTGTTTGAGCCCAGGTTTATGGATGGAAGGACGGTGGTCCTCTTTGGCTTGCTTAATGGCAGCTCCATTGGCTTCCTCAACCTTAGCCTTGGCTTCAACTCTATTGGATTTTACCAGGCTAGTGCTGCTTCACACCCCAATACTTATCATCCAAGTCAAATGCTAATAATCCTTTCGTTCTAATTTCATGCAATGAAAAAATAATCAAATATTAATTACGTGTTGATGTGGTTGCAGATGACTAAACTCGCCATCATACCCTTCACGGTGCTGCTGGAGACGGCCTTCCTTGATAAAAAATTCAGGTCGTACGACCACCTGGGAATGTTACTCCAATTTTCACCTGATTTCTTTTTGCCCTTCAAAAATAAAGAAAAGGCTGTCTGTGATGCATCCCTGGCCCCAAAGTGCATCTGGAAAGGCCTTCAGGTCCAAACCTGATGCTGTTGGTCTGTGGGTGGGTGGTAAGGTTTAGGCCAGCAGCCTAACAATGTCAGTAATTTTGTTATTCCTTTTTGCCATGTGACAGTCACCATGGTGCCCATTATTATCTTATACCTTGCTATTGGGTCCCTCCCCAATTCACATTCAAATTTGATGGTAGGCAAATTCTATAATATTTTTGGCTATTTATGGATAGTGCCATAAATAATTCGAACTCCAAGAGCATATATAAGGGCCTCAGATTCTAAGGGCGTTATATGTTGGAGTTAGACAGTAGAGATTGAGGCTTTGTTGTTGAAAAAAAATTATATATATAAAAAAAAGCATAATAGCTGAAGTCTTGATGGTATGGACCTAATTTGACTGAAGGAAAATAGAGTCTTGATCACCTAGCTCAATTAAGTTATAGTTCGGTGAGAATAACAACAATAAGTTATAGTTCGGTGCCAATAGTCTCGTGCGGTCTAGTTTTCTAAACTATTATCTAAACTGAGTAGGTTCCCAATTTCAAAATGCATTATATAATTAAATTGGCATGCACCTGAGTTGGACCAAACCTTCAGCTCTATTCCAAGATAGATTTGAGATCTAAACTGAGGTGTGGGTTCCATGGTGAAACTAACGTGTAAAGTTTTAACCAGATGTAGGCCTGACAGAGAAAAGCTTGTTGCAAATAATCTGATTGAACCTAATGCTATTAATTGAGAAGCTAAAATTGTTATCACCTGCAGCCAGAGTATCAAACTCTCTCTTCTGGTCTTGCTTGTTGGAGTTGGAATTGCATCGGTCACCGATCTCCAGCTCAATCTTCTCGGCTCCGTTCTTTCCCTCCTGGCCATTGCTACCACATGTGTTGGCCAAATTGTATCCTCCATTGAATCCCTACTTGGTTAGTAGTAACTAAGTAACGAAGTTGCACACAGGTAGAACCGTAGCCACTCGACTTGCTTTAACTAGAGCTACAGTTTGCTTAATTCTTAGTAGATATCTGTTACTGTGATTCGACCTACAGAGTTGAACATCCTGGCAACGGCCCTGTTTGCATCTTCTTTTTTCCCCTATATATATATATATATATATATATATATATATATATATATATATATATATATTAGTCCATGATTCTTCCACATGGAAAATTGGTGCAGTATATCATGAGCACCATGCGTGATGATATTAGCGTGCCTTTTTTAACCCTTAATTTGAACGAAAGATGACAAACACAATACAGAAGAGATTGAAGGTTTCCTCCACACAGCTCCTCTACCAGTCCTCACCCTACCAGGCGGCTATCTTGTTCGTCACTGGCCCTTTTGTGGACCAGATGCTCACCAAGCGCAGTGTTTTTGCCTACAGCTACTCTCCTGTCGTTTTGGTATGCTATCCTACATCCACCCTTGCATTTTGTTGCATTCCGTTGTTCATCATGCATAGAAGAATGCTTATATGATGCTGATTGTATTATGTACATGCATGCATTCACGTAGGTCTAGTGCAAGTCAAATGGCTCATGCATGCACGCCTACGTATTTTCATTGATTTGTTCATGTCTTTCTTTGTTAGATTAGTCCTGACTTTTCTAAGCTAATTTGTTAATTTTATGCCCCCTTCTTGCAAAGTGCTCAACATGTTGCAGATTCGCTGTTCATGAGTCTATACTTGGACCGTAATCAGCATCTATGACATTGAATATACATGCTTTTTAACTATTGCCCCTCTTTTTAAACAAATTGGTGGCGAACAACTACTCATTTTATGGAAGCATAACTCTGTAGCCCTTTTCCTGAGAGAAGTCACTCTGGCGTCCCTGCTAATACTGAACGTAGATAAATGAAGACTTGGGAAGAAGGAACAAAAACATCTTTGCATCTATGCATGTGAAATGTGATGCTGCTCTTCCACCATGGACATTTTGCTTAAATTTTCTTTCCCCCCCATATCTTAAGTATATTCCTTTCATCTTTTGAAGTGATAAATTGATACACCACCTATGGTGTGTTTTTTCCTTGATTTTGCAAACACCAAAGCAGCATCACCATAAAATGTTGGGAAATGAGTAAGTGACCGTATCCCCTTATGAGTAAATTACTGTAATAGCATCATGGTTTTAAGATAATTAATACTCTTCAAAGCTTAGGTCTATTAGATATCGTTAGTTACTCTTCTATGCAAAATGGTTAATCATGTTATATGTTGTTAACATTGCCATCCATGCATTTTTGAATACCCTGTAGAACTGAAATTCTTTGGTGAACCGTCGACTGTAGGGATTCATCATCCTGTCTTGCTTGATTGCGGTGTCTGTAAACTTCAGCACATTCCTGGTGATTGGGACGACGTCCCCAGTGACATACCAAGTGCTTGGCCACCTGAAAACATGTCTTGTCCTTTCCTTTGGCTACATCCTGCTGCATGATCCCTTCACAGCAAGGAACATCGTAGGCATCCTCGTTGCCATCTTTGGCATGGCTCTGTACTCTTACTTCTGTGTACGTGAGACCAAGAAGAAATCGGTCAATGATGCCTTGCCTGTCTCACAGGTTTGTTCCATCCCGTAAATCTCACCTTTATTACGATTAAAAAATGTTCATATCTAACTTCCTGATTCAACTTTTCATATATAGTTGGAGCTACTTAAAATCTTCTATTTTTCCTAGGGGTGCAAACAAGCCAAGTGGAGCCGAATACTGGGCTACTCAGGCTTGGCTCACTATATTGCAGGTCTAATCAAGTTTGGCTTGAATTCGTGCTGAGGTTAACAGATTCTTTTTAATTAACCTCAATTAGCAAACATTCAACATTCAATAAGCCAAGCTCTAAAATCTGGTTGAGCTCAGCTTGACAAGCTGAAACAGTCCATCATCAAGCTGATCCTGAGCTTTTCGTGAACAGCTCGAATGGCTTGTTTCATGGCATCCTTACTCGCATTATTTAATAACCAGAAATTTGATTGTCTTAAAAGAATTCATGACACACATGTTCACATTGTTTTATTACCTCTGTACACTATATAACTCGGATTCGGTCTCCTTTTTGTGTTGCTGTAGATGGCTGACAAAGAGAACACCTCTCTGTTCTCCCCTCTTTTAGCCACGAAAAGTCTGGGGCATCATCAAGATAAAGATGGCAATGAGACCAAAAAAGTAGACGGGGTTACTGCAGCTGCCAAGAACTCTTTTGCATAGTTTGTCACCTTCAAAAAAAAAAAAAAAAAAGTGGGGATCTTTCATGGTGAAGTTTTTGTCCCGTATAGTGGCTGAAGGAATAGGAAGCTTTCAAATGTTTTAGAACCGTGTTTCTTTTTTTTTTTTTTTTTTCTTTTTTTTGTCAATTGAGCTCATATCGTTGTCATTTGTTAATAATCTCTAAATGTTTTCTTGTTTGGCCCATCCAAAAGACTGCAGGCTTAATAAAAAGAGCTTGATTTCACAAAAGTCTAACATACCCACTTCTTCAAACCATGCAATAAAAAGTTATCAGTAGCTCAATATCACATCCAAGATAGAAGGGAAACAATATTTATTGAATGATTTCGCCAACATTAAAAAAAAAGGTAAAAAATTTTAGAGTGCAGAATTCCTGTGTCAATTGGCCCTTATTAAAATTACTTCATTTCAAGTGCGAAGAATATGGGAATAATTTTTTATATGAAATTTAGTTTGCATCTAATTTTGAAAATATGGTATTAACAAGTGAGGGGGTTATTAATCTTTGATTTGGATTTTTTTTTTGGTGTCAAAAACTTTTTCATCTTTTAGATAGAAATAAATCAAATGGCATCAAAAATTACAAAATTATCAGGCCACCTATTTGGCTTGATAATCAAAAATCTAAGTGCATGTTTATCTAACAAAGGAAAAGTAACAAAAAAGGAATGGAAGAAAAGAATTTGCATTTAGATTATACTATTTAATCTCTATGTACTTGAATATGAATGGTGAAACAAAAATTAGTAGAGATGGATTTGCAATTGAATAAACATGTTCAATACTTGATTTTTATGTGATTAGATGTATTTTCAATTTCAGTTTAATAAAGATAGATCATACCTCTTTTCTTTATATATATATGGTATGTATTATTTAATGGAGTGCTTAAACTTTATTGCTTCCATTAAGTCATGTTAGTTTTTGATAATTTGCAATGTTATTGTTTTATTTGAAAAATTTTAGTCAAGTAAATTTAGCTACGATGATGGGGTGCTACTAGAATTTTATTATCATGTGCTAATATTCCTATATTTTTGCATTGTTATACTAACATTTGTCGTTATACTAAACATTTGAAAATTATTTTTCATAGAATATTGTATTTCATTCTAAAAGCAGGTATTTCAAATGACTTTGTATTTTCTTAGAAATAAAATATTATCATAAAAAATTGATCTCTCTAGCTTCAAATAACCTCTTAATAGCCTTACTAAGATTTTTCTATATATATTTATAAAATTGGTGACTAATCATGTTAAAACCTTGTGTCATTTTTCTTTTCTTTATTTAAATACCACTTGTGTTCCAAAGGAGACGCTTGACTGGGTCCATGCCGTGAAGTAAGCAAGCATCATAGTCCTGTAACAATGGACGCAGGCATCATCATTAGACTCTCAACTTGTGCCCAATATCATGAGCTATCTCTTTAATGTTTAGAGGACCTTAGAGTGCTAATGGGTAACCTGGCGACATTGCCTTGCTTATTATGTCTAATGACCAACATCGAAATGATGTTCTCAGTTCAGAAGCTTCTTTGCCTACACTCTTACAGGAAATAATTTAAGATCCACACATAAGGCTGCACAAACATCATATCATGCGAGAAAAAACCTTGATCATTATGACTTTTTCTCTCTTATGAAGCTCTTCAAGCATCCTAAATTTCTAAACTCAGTATCATTATCTTTCCAAATCTAAATATAAATTATCAGGCTTCTAGCAAACCCTCACCCTCAATTAAGAGATAAAGCAATATACTTCTTTGGCTAGTTATATCCAACCAAATGAAAAGTGAGGCATATAGATTATCAAATCATTTTGTCAAACTTCGGTTTGGATTAATTAGATTCTTGATCCAATCTCATTCATTATGTAGTTAGCAGTGTAGTATACTGGTGCAAAAAATTTAAACCGGCCTAAACCCAGCTCGTAAAATAGATCTGGTCCAAATGGGTCAGAACAAATCTAAATCAGTCAGAATAGCTTAAGTCAATTGTTTAATTAGAAAAATCTAAGAAGAAAAACAATTATAAAAATAAAAATCATGAGACTAGGCCTTCTAGGTCATGCATGCCGACCCACTTGGGAGTTAAAATATTGAGGAGATTTTACGGATAACCAAGTGGTTCCACTTTTTAGGTACTGAATAATTGCGAAGGTGTTGTATTATAGACGAGCAAGTAGGTGGCCATTGATTGATGGGTGAAGCCCAACTAGCAATCAACGAAATTCTCTCAGCACATGTGATCGAACTTCCTGTCCCTTGTTTCCAACAACATTAATCTTCTCTTGAAAATTGACACTTTGAACGTTCGTTGTTGGCGCCTTTAACATTATTTTAATCCATATTTTACAACAAAACCTGGAGCATAATGATGCAATAATCCAAAGCATAAACATGAGAGAACTTAGAAGTTCATCGCCATGAATAAGTTTCTTCTTTGAGGAGGGTTAGCCTCATTGTCTGTGAGCAGCGCGCTGACTTAGGCAATGAATGCGTGCATGCAACCTCATCATTGGTCAGCTAAATTTGCAGTAAAGTTAGAAGAAAAAAACAAAAACTGAACTAAGGTATCTTAATTTTAATTTTAATTAATTATATATATCATAAATATTAAAAATATAATATTTTTTAAATATAAAAGTTTACATTATAATAATTAAAAGTTTGAGAATTAAAATAAGATTGAAGTGAAAGCTTGCAACATCCTCTCTCTCTCTCTCTCTCCTTCCCGCAAGTGGTTTTACTTCTAAATTCGATTATATTTTTGTGCTTTTTGTGCAGGGTGGGCTCCAACAAGCCATTTGATCATGTTCAATTTTTGTTAGCAAGCATGCATTAGATACATGAGTTGATCATGCATCCAAACTATCATGTATGCCAAGGTTTAATAAGTTTTATTGTGCGCAAGCACGGCAGCAAGCATGCGTGACTAATTCATACATCCGGTACGTGCTTATTGCTCTTCAGTGCAGCAAGTCTTTTCTTTCTTTTATAGTCTATTGGCCGCACCGAATGCTTAGTTCCATTACTTGCCTATACTATGCTGATCAGAACTATGTATCTAGCTCGCCTTTGGCCCATGGCTATATCGTTTGACGAAAAGTCTTTGTATACCATTTCGGTGCAGCAAATCCTACGTAGAGTGCACCGCTTCTTTTTATTGGTCCACATAAATCCTATATGACTTGATGCGATGGAACGAAATGAGATAGCAGAAATACCATCTTAAATTTTGACGTGACATCCATTAATACCTATTTAGCTTTTTTTGGAATTTGTGTATAGGTTCAGGTTGTAGTGCACGTTTTCTGAATGAGTATCGTAATTTTATAACATGGTGTCGTAAATTTACAACTGAGATGTCATAATTTTTTTGGCTTTCTGAATGAGTGTTTTAATTTTATAAATACGGTATCGTAATTTTACAAATGAGATCTCATCTTAAATTTTAATGTGATGTACATTAATACCCGTTCAACTTTTTTTTTTAATTTATGTTCAGACACGTTTTCTAATGGGTATCATAATTTTATAACTACGGTGTCATAATTTACAAATGGGGTACCGTAATTTTTTTTTGGCTTTTTGAACGGGTGTTGTAATTTTATAAGTATGATGCTATAATTTTATAATTGGAATGTCATATTTTTTTTCATCGGGATACCGTAAAGCTGTCATAACGTTTTGAATGGATGTCATAATTTTACAACTATGGTATTGTAATTTTACATTGGGATGTCTTAATATTTTTTTGAAAGGCAACCTGTTTCATTCTATCCCATCAAAAATAGTATACCACTTATAAATTTATAATCACGATTCCTGCTATTTTATCCCATCGAGTTAAGTTATATAGAATGCATGAGGATCAATAAAAGAAAATGGTGCAGTCTATCTAAGATTAATTGCATGGATAGGACGTACAAAATCTTTTTCTTCATTTGATCACAAATCCTTTCTCTTTTTCTTTCGTGTAAAGAAAAAGTCTTTGTATACTGTTGGGGGATAAAATCATCATTGCATCAATATTCGTGCGAAAAGGCTAAGACCGACCCCATCCCTTCGCCCGCCAAGATATCCCGAGCTTCCCGTAGCTCGGCTCTCCCGAGCTTTCATAGCTCGCCTCCCCCGAGCTTCCATAGCTCGGCCCCCTCGAGCTTCCATAGCTCGCCTCTCCCGAGCTTCCATAGCTCGGCCCCCTTGAGCTTTCATAGCTCGGCTCTCCCAAGCTTCCATAGCTCGCCTCCCCCGAGCTTCCATAGCTCGGCCCCCTCTGAGCTTCCATAGCTCGGCTCTCCCGAGCTTCCATAGCTCGGCTCCCCCGAGCTTCCATGGCTCGGCTTCACTGAGCGATCCACGATCCAATACTCACCTCCGCGGAACCTGACGCGGGAGAGCCTAGGCCTATCGTAACAACATCCCAGGCAAGGAATCATGTTAAGAAGTGGTCTAGAACCTAACACGGCTACCTGGGACCTATACACCTACCAGATCTCAAGCCATCAAGGAGCTCTCCTAGCCGTCGATCCCCTAACAAATAAGATATGGATCCCAACAGCCCCACAACGGGCCGATTCGATCCATCTCCATATCCTAACAACCTTCGAACCTTCCATAAAGCGCTCAAGATCCATGTGACAACCTATAAATATGACACTCCCAGATTCCCTCAGGTATGCGCTCACCCTCACTCTCACTCTCCCACTCTCGCCAGCTGCTCGTCGGTGCTCTCTCTCCCTCTAGAGCTTTCGATCGACCGCCCCTGGAGAGACTCCCCGGAGAGATCCACCTTCCCGTTTTCTGATTGATCGCCGATTTCCTCCCACTGACTTGAGCGTCGGAGGGTCTTCCGCGGAGGGCCACCCCCAATGCCTATCGCGCGAGGACTTGTGTGCAGGTCCGCCCTAGGAGATCGACTGCGCCCGAGTCGGAGGACGGATCCCGGTGGCAACAGATTGGCACTAGAGGAAGGGCCTCAAGTCCCATTAAAACTTGAAGAAAGGAGATAAGGATCTCGATCCAGAGTAGAACCTCTCTAATGGCTAATCGAAGAAGAGCAACCTCTGAAGCCCAAGATCAGGCCGCTTCCCAGAGGCCTGATCCGGTGAGCGGTGTAGCGCCGCAACCTCCACCAATCGAAACCCCATCACCGCCTGCCATCCCGGTGACCCAGGACCAGTTTGCCTTGCTGGTCCAGCAAGTCCAGGCCCTAACTCACCTGGTCCAGGAGTGCCTCACGGCTCTTCCCGCTCCGCACCTTCATAAGGAGGCCACGATTCCTTCTTCACCAGCGGCTTCCTCCTTCAGTTTGCGTGAAGCCGCGAACCCCCCACACCGACCCAGAGGGGACAAACCAGTCCCGTGAGGCGGTTACGACAGGGATCCTTCCAGATCTCGGCGAGCCCAGTCCCTCTCCCCAGTGACCTCCCACCATGATTCGATGCCGTCCCTGCGATCCTCTCGCCCAGCTCCTTCTCTGACCGCTGAAGAGGAGATCCGTCGGCAGATCCAGGAGATGCGTCAGGAGCTGGACGCTGCCAAGCAGACCCATCCGCCTCAGCCCAAGGCAGAGTAGGGCATCTCTTTCTCCAAAGGGATTATGGAGGAAGTGATTCCCTCCCATGTTAAGCTACCCGCCGTCGAACCCTACCACGGCTCTTCTGACCCGGACGACCATCTTAGCAGCTTCCGGTCAATAATGATGTTCCACGGAGCATCCGATGCTATCCTCTGTCGCGCTTTCCCCTCCACCCTTAGAGGATCTGCCCGAACCTGGTTCAATGCCTTGAAGCCAGGTTCCATCGATTCATTTGACGAGCTGAGCTATCTTTTTATTGGCCAGTTTGTCAGCAGTCGCCGCCACCGATGAAGATCCGACTCCCTCTCCGAAGTCAAGCAGAGAGAGGGGGAGTCATTGAGAAACTATCTCGGCCGTTTTAATAAGGCCATGTTAGAGGTGGACCACCTTAATCATGAGGTGGCTATGTCCGCCTTGGCAGGGGGAGTCTCAAAGGAAAGCGACTTCTACCTGGCTATGGAAGTTAGCTACCCCCCTAGCCTCTCTGATATGATGGCCCTGGCGGACAAGTACGCTAGGGTCGAAGAATCGCGGAGAGTTGCCCGCGCCAAGCTGGAAAAGAAGAAGGAGCCCAAAGGTCCCGACAGGCACCGTCCCGTTCGTCGGCCGAGTCCGCCTCATCGCCAAAGAGTTCCCCCGCTGCCGCCGAGGAATCGCTTCCGGAGCCCTCCTAGGCGATTCGATCACTACACTCCGCTAACCGTGCCCCGGGCACAGATCCTTATGGAAATAGAGCGCCAGCTCCCCCGGCCAGCTCCTTTCCGAGGGAACCCGACCCGAAGAGACCCCACCAAATACTGCCGCTACCACCGGGAGCACGGCCACGATACTGAAGAATGCTGGCAGTTAAAAAATGAAATCGAAAGGCTGATCCAGCGGGGATGACTGAATCAGTTCAGGAGGGCGCCCGAGCCAGGACAAAGAGGTGACCGCCAGCCCGAACTTCAACAACCTCCTCCTCCATCAAATCCGCCCGTGATTGGCTGCATCAACATGATCGAGGAGGCCGGCGGGTCGAGCCCCAGGGATGATGGTGAAGGATCGATGCCAAAGAGGGCACGGACGGGCGAGCTCTCCTTCTCCGACGATGATCTCCAAGGGATACAGTTCCCCCATGATGACGCATTAGTTGTATCCCTCAATTTAAATAACTATGATGTAAGCCGAATCCTCATTGATAGTGGAAGTTCGGTGAATGTTCTGTACCTCGATGTGTTTGCCAGGATGAAATTACTCATGGAAAACCTTCGAGCCGTGGATTCCACCCTAATGGGATTCATAGGCGACGTCATCATCCTGGAAGGGGTCGTCACCCTGACGGTCCGCGCGGGAGCCTGGCCCCTTGTAGCCACTATCCACACGGACTTCCTAGTAACCAACCTCAGGTCCCCATACAACGCCATATTCGGTAGGCCCGGCCTAATGTCTCTCAAGGCAGTTGTCTCCATCCCCCACTTATCTATGAAATTCCCCACCGAACAGGGAGTTGGAGTTATTCGAGGAAGCCAAGCCATGGCTCAGCAATGCTTCGTCACCAGCCTTCAGTCCAGAGTGCCGGAGGTTGATGGGCTAGATGCTCGAGAGGACTTCGCCGAACAGCGAGGAGAACCAGCAGAGGAAATGGAGGAGGTGCCATTGGATGAGGCTCGTCCCGACCGAACCATAAAAATCGGGTCGCTGCTTAAGGGCGAACCTCGGCACAGATTGATCAGGTTTCTCCGAAGCAACGCTGACATCTTCGCCTGGTCCGCCTCTGACATGCCAGGGATCAGCCCCAAGGTTCTCGTCCATCGTCTCAATGTGGACGAGATGCACAGGCCCGTCAAGCAGAAGAAGAGGAGCTTCGCCCCGGAACGACAAAAGGCCATTGAAGAAGTAGACAAACTCATCAAGGCAAATTTTGTTCGGGAGGTAAATTATCCAAGCTAGCTATCAAACGTCGTTATGGTGAAGAAGTCGAATGACAAGTGGAGGATTTGCATCGACTTCACCGACCTCAACAAAGCCTGCCCAAAGGACAGCTTCCCTCTTCCCCGGATCGACCAGCTCGTGGATGCCACTTCAGGTCACCAAATGCTGTCATTCATGGATGCTTATTCAGGCTATAATCAGATCTGGATGGCCCCCGAGGATGAAGAAAAGACCGCCTTCATAACCGACCGAGGTACTTATTGTTACCGTGTCATGCCCTTTGGTCTTAAAAATGCAGGTGCCACCTACCAAGGCTGGTTAACAAAGTATTCAAGGAGAAAATCGGCCGAAATATGGAGGTGTACATGGACGACATGCTGGTCAAGAGCAAAGAAGCATCACGGCATGTCGAGGACCTCTCAGAGAGCTTTGCAACGCTGCGCAAGTATGAGATGGGGCTCAATCCGACCAAATGCGCCTTCGGCGTTAACTCCGGGAAGTTCCTCGGCTTCATGGTCTCCCAGCGAGGTATCGAAGCTAACCCCCAGAAGATTCAAGCTCTCCAACAAATGGCGCCCCAGTATCTATTAAAGAGGTCCAGCGCCTAACCGGGAGGATAGCGGCTCTTAACCGCTTTGTGGCGCGGTCGGCCGAGAGATGCCTCCCCTTCTTCAAAACCCTCCGGTCGGCTAAGAACTTCCAATGAACTCATGAATGTCAAAAATCATTTCAAGATCTCAAGAAATACCTCGGCTCGCCCCCACTCCTCAGCAGTCTGGCCCCGGGTGAGTTCTTGTACCTGGCCGTTTCGGAGGGTGCCGTCTGTTCGGTGCTGGTCAGGGAAGAAGGCAAAGTCCAGAAGCCGATCTACTATGTCAGCAGGCTACTCAGCAATGCGGAGACAAGATATAGAAGAATTGAGAAGATGGTGTTGGCCTTAATCACCTCAGTTCGGAAGCTGCGACCGTACTTCCAAGCACATTCTGTGATGGTCCTGACCGACCAACCCATCAAGGCGGTAGTCCACCGTCCCGAGACATAAGGAAGAATGACCAAGTGGGCCGTCGAGTTGAGCGAGCATGACATACACTTTTAGCCCCGCCCAGCCATCAAAGCTCAGGTGCTAGCTGACTTCCTCCTCGAGTGTGCCATCCCGGAGGACGGTTCTACCCCAGACTCCCCCAAAGAACCAAAATCTAGAGCTCGGTGGCTCCTCCATGTCGACGGGTCATCTAATGCCCATCGTTCCAGTGCGGGCCTGGTTCTCACCAGTCCGAAGGGGGTAACCTTTGAATATGGCATCCGGTTCTCTTTTTCGGCCTCCAACAACGAAGCTGAGTATGAAGCCCTGCTAGCCGGTCTCCGAATCGCCCGCAATCTGAAGGTGGAGAAGCTTAATGCCTTCACTGACTCTCAGCTGGTGGCCGGCCATGTACGAGGAGAGTTTGAAGCTCGGGAGCCGAACATGATTCGATATCTTCAAGAGGTGCAGAGCCTGCTTCCCCATTTTACCGAATTTGAGATCATTCAGATTCCCAGATCTGAGAATGCCCGTGCCGACCTACTCTCCCGATTGGCGACCGTGGAATCAATGGACGCCGAACAAAAGTTCCACCTGGAGACCCTGGAAAAGCCCAGCATCACGGAAGCCGACCGAATAATGCAAGTCGAAGCTGAACCATCATGGTTCGATCCCATTCTTAAATATCTCAAAGAAGGGTCGCTTCCACCCGACCGAGAGAGGCTAGAAAGCTGAAGCTACAGGCCACACACTACATGCTGATCGACGACCAACTTTACAAACGGTCCTTCTCCATGCCACTGCTCAGATGCCTTCGCCCGTCCGAAGCAGATTATGCTCTCCGCAAAGTTCATGAGGGGATTTGCGGCAACCATCTGGGAAGCCGGTCCCTATGTCACAAGGTGCTGCGACAAGGCTATTACTGGCCGACAATGCAGAAGGATGCAGACGATCTGGTCCGAGCCTGCGACCCATGCCAGAGGCACTCAACCATTCAAAGACTCCCCTCCGCCGACCTGGTTCCTATATCTTCCGCTTGGCCCTTCGCCAAATGGGGTATGGACATCCTCGGCCCATTCCCGCTTGCCACGGGGTAGCGGAAATTCCTATTTGTCGCCATCGACTACTTCACCAAATGGATTGAGGCGGAGGCGGTTGCACAAATAACCGAGGCACGGGCCAGAGATTTTGTATGGAGGTCCATCATCTGCCGATTCGGCCTCCCGCATACTATAATCACCGATAATGGTAAGCAATTCGACAACCATAAGTTCCGCCAGTTCTGTGAAGAACACAGAATCCGTCACCACCTCACATCGGTCGGGCATCCACAAGCCAACGGATCGGCCGAAGTGACCAACAGGACCCTCCTTCAGGGGATCAAAGCTCGCCTTTCCAGAGCCCAAGGCAGGTGGGCGGATGAGCTGCATCATGTTCTGTGGGCCTACCGCACCGCCCCGAGAATCCCGACAGGTGAAACCCCATTTCGGATGGCCTTCGGCACGGAGGCCGTTATCCCTGTGGAGATAGGCCTCTCATCGTTGCGGGTGGAAAGCTACTCAGAGGAAGCTAGCGACGAACAACTCTGCACCAATCTCGACCTGATAGAGGAGATTAGAGAGAAGGCCCGGATCAGAGTGGCTGCTTATCAACAAAGGGGGGCCCGCTACCACGCCTCCAGAGTCAAAGGGAAAGCCTTCCTGCCTGGCGACCTTGTTCTCTGGAAAGCCTCTATTTCCAAACCACTAGAACAAGGAAAGCTGGCACCAAACTGGGAAGGCCCATACCAAGTAGCGGAGATCATTGGACCGGGAACCTACAAGCTGCAAGATCTAAACAGAAAGTCTGTCCCTTAGACATGGAACACGGACAATCTCCATAAGTATTATCAATAGGGTATGTCCTCTATAAGTCTACTTTTATATACCTTATTATACCTTCCTGTCGGCACGTATTTTCATAATTTACAACGTGAATCATCATACATTACATTGCCAAAGATTGCGAAAAGAAACAGGTGCTGCTCACCAATCCTCGGCACGACCGAGTTACCTATCTGAACAGGAAGTCTCCAAACCTTGGCAGGGCCAAGTAAAACATCTCCGAACCTCGGCTGGGCCGAGCAATAAATTCTCCGAACCTTGGCAGGGCCAAGTAAAAAATCTCCGAACCTCGGCTGGGCCGAGCAACAAATTCTCCGAACCTTGGCAGGGCCAAGTAAAAAATCTCCGAACCTCGGCAGGGCCGAGCAACTGGTCTCCGAACCTTGGCAGGGCCAAGTAAAACATCTCCAAACCTCGGCTGGGCCGAGCAATAAATTCTCCAAACCTCGGCAAGGCCGAGCAACAGATTCTCCGAACCTCGGCAGGGCCGAGCAACTATTCTCCGAACCTCGGTAGGGCCGAGCAACAAATTCTCCGAACCTTGGCAGGGCCAAGTAAAAAATCTCCGAACCTCAGCTGGGACGAGCAACAAATTCTCCGAACCTTGGCAGGGCTAAGTAAAAAATCTCCGAACCACGACAGGGCCGAGCAACTGGTCTCCAAACCTTGGCAGGGCCAAGTAAAACATCTCCGAACCTCAGCTGGGCCGAGCAATAAATTCTCCGAACCTCGACAAGGCCGAGCAACAGATTCTCTGAACCTTGGTAGGGCCAAGTAAAAAATCTCCGAACCTCGGCTGAGCCGAGCAATAAATTCTTCGAACCTCGGCTGGGCCGAGCAACAGATTCTCCGAACCTTGGCAGGGCCAAGTAAAAAATCTCCGAACCTCGGCTGGGCCGAGCAATAAATTCTTTGAACCTCAGCTGGGCCGAGCAACAGATTCTCCGAACCTTGGCAGGGCCAAGTAAAACATCTCCGAACCTCGGCTGGGCCGAGCAACAAATTCTCCAAACCTTGGCAGGGCCAAGTAAAAAATCTCCGAACCTCGGCTGGGCCGAGCAACAAATTCTCCGAACCTTGGCAGGGCCAAGTATAAAATATCCGAACCTCGGCTGGGCTGAGCAACAAATTCTTTGAACCTTGGCAGGGCCAAGTAAAAAATCTCCGAACCTCGACAGGGCCGAGCAACTAATCTCCGAACCTCGGCAGGGCCGAGCAACTAATATCCGAACCTCGGCTGGGCTGAGTAATAAATCTCCAAACCTCGGCTGGGCCGAGCAATAATTCTTCGAACTAAGGTCCCGGCAGAAAACCAAAGTACGTGGGCCCCGATTAAAGCCGAAGGACTTCCAAATAGTCCCCTTCGGCCAGTTTGAAAAAAGGCACACTAAGCAAAATCGTCAACGGACACAAAGAATGCGCCTCTGGCAAACCCCTAAAGGGTTCAGAAAGCCCTACATGACCGGCCACGAACCCCAGGCAAAGCCGGGAAATTCTCCCTTTTTTTTTACTGCTAAAATCTCTGGGCAATGTCCCTATAACCTACCGAACAAAATGCCCGTCTCAAACGAACCCATGACTCAGTGCGTGAACCAATGGAGCCACCCAGGCTCTCCAACAATTCAGTCAGATATGAATGGATCTTCTTCGAAATCTCAGAAAATAAGAGGTTGTCAAAAAAAGGCCTTTTTCATTGATTGTAAAAGGAAATACAAAAAGAGAAGCAGAAGAAACAAAAAGAAAAAGAAAAGAGGAGAAGAAGCCCTAGCTAGGGCTCACTGTCACCCCCAGACGCCAGCAAGTCCTCCAAGCGTTCGATAAGATCGGCGACTTGCTGGCGGAGTGACATTATCTCTTCCCTCTGCCGGTCCGCCACCCAGCGCAGGGCCTCCATCTCCCTCGTAGTAACATCGACATAATCCTCAACAACCCTCTTGAGCCGCTGGTGGCTCGTGAGGGTCAACGCCAGGCCCAACCCGTCGACTGTAATGGTGGGACGGCCCCCCACCGGATGTAGCAGGCCATTGATCACCGCCCTTAGCTTGTCAGATGGTCGCTCTCCTACTTGAGAAGCCATGACGAAAACTATTTTGAGACTGAATCAGAGGGTTGGCAAAAACCAGCACGCCCCCGTTCGTATTTATACTTGTCATGCGAGTATTTCGACCAGTCGGGCCGTAACCACCGACCTATGAGAACTCGCCACGTATCATCTCTTTAATTAGCGCTTGCAGAATCCGAAAGGCCGTGCCCCATCCCGAGTGAAATCGATAATGCGGATGGACTGTTCGGGAACCCCCCTGAACAGAGTATCTCCCGATCTGCCGGGCCCCCGTAATAAATACTCCCAACACTTCCCCAAGCTCTTTTAAGCTGGCCGCCTTTCGAGAAACGTAAAAAGGAAAGAATTCCAGCGCCTGACAGTAATTCGTCCCCTCGGAAGGGGTAAAGTCATAAATGGAGAGCGTGACCATGCACCGCCCGTTCCACCCTGACGTCCCTCACCAAACACCGCAGGGACCTAACATTACGACTCATAGTGGCGACTAAGTCACCACTCCAAGCTCCGAATATCCGAACCTCGGCTGGGCCGAGCAACAAATTCTCCGCACCTTGGCAGGGCCATGTAAAACATCTCCGAACCTCGGCTGGGCCGAGCAACAAATTCTTCGAACCTCGGCTGGGCCGAGCAACAGATTTTACGAAACTTGGCAAGCCAAGTAACAGATTCTCCGAACCTTGGTAGGGCCAAGTAAAACATCTCCGAACCTCGGCTAGGCCGAGCGATAAATTCTCCGTACCTCGGCGGGGCCGAGCAACAGATTCTCCGAACCTTGGCAGGGCCAAGTAACAAATTCTCCGAACCTCGGCAAGGCCGAGCCACAAACATTTGGGTTCCAATGGGGACGACGCATAAATCTCCGATCTTCGAACCAAGATAAGGAGCATATTCTACCACCGAACAATCTCTAAACCTCCGTCTGGACCAGGACAGTTTGCAAGCCCCGACTAGTTCGGATAGCACGGGATCCTCGCCTAAAAACGAACGGCATGTACCCCATGTCCAGCAACAACAACTTGGCGCAGGAGAAATAGAGATTAAAAAACAGAACAAAACTTTCTTTATTTCATTGCCATGAAAACCAATTACAAATGCCTGAGAGGCGTTACAAGAGCATTGAAATGCATAAAGTAAAGACAAGCACAAGACTCGGGCAACTGCTCCAAGGCAGACCTGGGCTACTGTGATGCTTCGGCGTCCCGATCGACGAGCTAGATAAACCACAAACAGTCAGCTCGCGCCGATAATGGGCAGGCGACGTGGACCAACCGTTGCGGTCAGCTTCGGTTAATAATGATATCTCGGTGACCCAACCGAAATATCAGGGTGATTGGAAAGGGTGGACGGAATGTCACCCCTAACCACCCAACCGAGAGGCCCCCCGGCGAGTAGGTAGGAAGCCCGCGGACCCTAGCGCCGGAACGCTCTCCCAAACCGAGTGTGTACCGCCCTACCTTACCAAGGCTCAAGGATAAGGTGTCGACGGGTGGCACGCTTCACCCCCTCCCCACATGGTGAAAGATTCCCTAGGCGGGCAAGCCCAGGAATCCAAACCAGGGGAGGAGGTGAAATTCACGCAAACCATGGGGAGCCCGCGTGCACTTCCTACCATACGTCCCCAAGGGGGAACCACAAAGGTCACACTGGAAGCACATATGTGCGCTCTCCGTGTGATCTCTGTGCCCTCCCTGTGCGCTCTCCATATGATCTCCGGGACTCATACCCTAAGGGCGAGCCATTCTTCAGCATCTCCTTCATCGCCCCAGCTGTCCGGAGGTGAAGGGCTTATGAAAGGAAAGCCCGGCCCTCCCACTCGCAACAACAGAGAAATGAGCATGGTGGAAACTCCAATGGGAAAGAAACTTTGGGGATGACCTAACACGACCCCTCTTTTCCCCTTTTTATAGGCAAAAATGAACCGGGAACAATTACCAAGGCCATAAGCCCCGAGATTCGAAATACCTGGGCCATGCCTCCACGTGGCCTCCCAGGATGAAAGTAGTGCCTTGCTGCGCGCCGAGCCCATCGCCTGAACCATGACGCATGCAAAGATTTTCTTTTGATCCCGAATCACGGTCATTAAACGCAAAGAATCGTCCACCGATCTTACGGAAACTGACAAGGTTCAGGAGATCGTCCTACGAAAATAATATCCTCCAATGGCAAACGGATGCGTGCGCCGTATGCTAAAACTACCTGCATGGAAAAAGACCAATGCCATAAAAGCCTTCCGGAAAGTGCCGGAGCAGCTTTTTGCCCCCTATAGAGCCGTATCACCAACTCCGGTAAAATAAAAACCGACCTACATGCGGAATGGCAGAGTGCTAGCAGGGCAGCAAAAAGCACGAAAACCGACTGTTCATCGATGGCTTCCCGAGGAAGTTAATCGCTCAAAGAACTTATGCAACAAAATTGAACATCTCAAAATGAAAATGAATGCGAAGGCTATGCAAACTATTCTTTCATTCACCAAAAAAAAGAAGTGACAAGAGAAACGAAAAATACATCAGCCCTCACAGGGGCTCACCATTGTCTCCCGGAACCGCCGACCGTTCTCCCTGATCCGCCGCAAGGCTACCCGCCTGCTGTTGAAGAGATGCCACGCGCCTCTCTAAGCGATCATTGACCACGCGGAGGTGCATGATCTCTCTGGTGGAGGCGATCACATATTGTTCGGTCGCCTCCTGGAGTCGCTGTCGACTCACCAACAAAGAGGCCAGGACCTCCCCGTCGACAACGGTCTGAGTACGGCTCCTACGAGCCCCCTAGCGGGTGTTGGCATCGTCGGCTGGTGCTCCGGTTGACCTTCCGCCATCCTTGGAAGCCATTCCGTCGGCGCAAGCTCGTATCAAGCTAGCAAAGGTCGTCGAATGAAATGGCCAACGATAACCGAACCCTCCATCGGTATTTAAACCGATCCAAGCAAGAGATCTACCTGCTCCAGCCATCGGCCCTCGAGCCACTGACACAAGGTCCCGCCATATGTCGCCGCTTGGGCAACCACTTTCGTTCGTCGGCCCTAGCCGACCCATTTTGCCGTCGGCCCTAGCCGACCTACTTTATCCATCGGCCCTAGCTGACCTACTTCACCCGTCAGCCCTAGCCGACTTATTTCATCTGTCAGCCCTAGCCGACCTACCCTATCAGTCGGCCTTAACCGACCTACTTCGTTCCTCAAGTTTTAATTATTCTATTGCATCGCTCAAACATGAACCGAACCAGGTCATCCCTCGGTTCACCAGTTAAGGCTATCGCTCCGCCTTGGGCCTAGCCAATGTGTTCCCTTGATCCGAAGATAAAACGACCAAACAGCGCCAACAAGCCATAAGTCGCTTGCGATTGAGGCAAAATTTGGAACGAAGGACCACCCAAGAAAAAGTACTCAAATAGAAGCAGAAAGTTCATTCATTAAAAAACGTCAGGTAGAATTACAGCTCGAGAAGCAAAATGTAGAAGTCACTTTTAAAGGTCGAGAACCACATCCGTTCCAGGAGAACCCCCAATTACATCTGCAGAGGCATGGCTTGATTCTCCCTTCTCAAATGCCTTAGCCTCCTCGACGACAGTCTGCGAATGTCCTCCAGAAGTTGCAGCCTCGCCGAGACCAGGGGCGGCACCAAGGTCGGTATCCGAAGCGTCGACGTACTCATCCTCCTCTTCACTCCCGGAGTCACCAGCGTCGAGAGCTTCAGCGTCCAGGAAAGAGAGATCCCATTCTGGATGCTCGCTGGATATTTTATCTATGCATTCTTCCACCTCGAGTTGGAAGGCGTCAGCGCCGATTACGTCCTGCTCGCCCTTGAGCATGGCGAGTTGCATCTTAGCCTCGGCCATTTGGCTCCGCAATGAGGCAACTTGTCTTTCAGCTTCCGCAACCTGAGCCTGCAGAAAAATGGTTTGCTCCTCAAACTCGCTGGCCCGCGCCTCGAGTTCCAAACTCCTGTCTCGGCTAGACGCAAGCTCACCTTGCAAAGCCCGATTGTCCAGCTCTAATTTTGCCATCTGCGAAGCCAGAAACAGTTGGCGTCATGAGGAACCCAAAAAGGGAACTAAAAAAGAGGGGAAATAGGATCGTACCTCCTCCTTTTGTTGGGCCAAGCTTTTAGTCAGCTCCTCGGCCTCACCCCTGGCCCTCACTTGTCGGCCCTGACCAACTCGATCCTTTCTTGGAGAGTGTTAATCCTCAACTGCTTCTCTTCGACCTTTCCCCGGGCTTGGGATAGCTCGCCACTCAGCCGGGCTATCATCCCTTCGTGCCATTTAGCACTGACTCTCAAGTCAGCAACCTCGCCATCACGCCACTGCAGCTTCTCCTCTACCTCATCTAGCATTCTGGCCAAGCATTTTCTCTCGTCGGCGGCCTCCTTCCCCAGCCGGCCCAGACTCTCATTGTGCTCTTTCTTCAACACCGCCACTTCCTCGGAATGCTTCGACTTAACTCAAGCCAGCTCCAAGCACGCATCGTCATTCTTTTCTAGGAGCCCCTGCAACTCCTCCACTTTACGCTTTTGCTTGGACGCTTCGGCTAGGGCGGCCTGATACGACGCCTTCATCCCCGCCAAACTTTTGTTTCTGATAGCCAGGAGTTCCTCGAACTTCTCGGACGCCTCTACTCGTGATCGGAGTTTGGCGTTGGCTCTCCTGGCCTGAACGCTGGCCCCTGTCGCCAAACTCAAACGCCAGCACATCGCCCGAGAAAGCAAAACGCTCTGTAGGATAAAAAATGAGTAAGAATATGCAATCAAGTTAACCGAAAGTATCCACCACCCAAGAGTGGTGACTTACCCGCAAGGCGTAGGCCCGTGTCATCTTCATGAGGGTCGTATTGTCGATATCGGGAAGAAGATGAACACTTTCGGCCACGCCCTGCTGCCCGAACGCGGCATCGGCCAACTCCAGGTCCGCAAACTTATCCGCCAAAGGATCTGTACCTGGGTACAAGGCCGACCTCATCAAAGCAGAAAACGCTTCCTCGACGCCCATGTTCGAGCTACTGGGCTGGCCGTCTCCACCCGAGGGGTCAACCCGGGCAACCTCCGACTGAGAAGCCTTTAACTTCCCAGCTTCTTCCATCAGAATTCTGGCTTGAGCCTCCTCAGATAATTCGGCCAACCCAAGCGCCAGCCTCCCCAAAACCCTTCTCGAAGGAGTCTCCATTGCGGGACTCTCATCTGCTGCGCTTCCTCTTCCGACCTGCCTCCTTCAGTCACTGTCACCTGCGCCTCCCCTGCAGGCTCTGCCGGAACCTCTATCCGGCCTGCTTCTTGAACCGCTGCGGGCGACCCAACGTCGCTACCCCCGGACACTCCCGCAAGGGGCCCAAGAGGGAACTCGCCCCGAGCCTCACCAACTACGGCCGCTCCCTCCCTCTCCTACTGAGGTTGGGAGTAAACCTGTGGTTGGGGAATGTCCCCCAGAAACGACGACTTCCGCCGAATCCGTCGCCGGCTCATCTTTCAAAGGGGATGCGGTCGGACAAGCCAACGGAGTCTCATCCGAACTATCCGATAGTTCCACTACAGGGGGACAAGGGATCCCAGCTGTCCTCCTCAAATCCTCCCTCGCCTCTGGCGATCCCGCCATGGTCACTCCAGCATCTGACGAGCATCTTACGGAAGTGCGAGCCCTCTTTTTGGGCCCACTTCCCTCCGCGCCGCCGCTCTCCCCTGGACGCTTGCCTCTCTTCTTCTTGGCAAGGCTCGACCATGCCGACCTCTTGGCTGCAAAAGCAGAGGGTATACAGTTAAATCCAAACGCGTTCGCCTGGATAACAAAAACGGAGAAGACGAAAGGGAGGACTCACCTTGCGGGTCCAGAGGACTAAGCCCGGCCTCAAAAAGGGCACCCTCTGATAGCAAGTCATTGGCCGAGAACACCTGGCCATTGCGGAGGACGTCCAAATCTCTCTCCTCTTGCTCGGACAAAACTGGGTGCGTCTCCGCATCCCGGACGAAATTTCCCCATCCCCGAGGGAAGTCGGAACCAATGTTCCCCTCGACGATGACGAACCGACTCTTCCATCCCTTTATGGAGGACGGCTTATCCATGATCGTGTTAAAGGACCTCCGACGTCCAATGTAAGGCCACTCCGATTTCCTCCCAGGTATTAAATGATAGCAGGCACGGAAAAGAGGGAGAGTGGCGACGATCTGAATCTGATGACACATTGAGATAAATCCGATGATGCTCCGCCAGCTATTTGGAGCCACCATCGCCAGACAGATGTTATAATGAGTCATGATCTCCTTCACCAAGGGGTGGAGAGGAAACCGGAGGCCTGCTTTCAAGCTATCTTCGTAAATAAAGACCCCATGCTCCAGATCTTGCGAGACCCTATGTTCAGGCCCCGGCACTCGCAGAATGACATCTGGGGGTATGCCATACCTTTGACGAATCCTTCCCACATCCTTGGCAACGACCTCTGTAGCTACATCGTCGGGACTCATCGTCATCCTAGCCGGAAAAAGCATCAGGCGAAACGGCGAACGTCGCAAAAGGCGAGACTCTCCAGAAAACAAAATGAGAGAATATTGCAAACAGATACTGCACTGCTATCGCTTTGCTTCCCCCTAAGGAAGCCATCTTAAGAAGGTGAGGTGCTTCGCCCGAGGCATCCGGAACCACCTCGATAAACGCCGCATTAATCAGAATTTACTACGTGGAGTTTTCCCAACCGTCGCCCGTGGAGGAGCCTTACCCACGAAGGCATGATGACCCTGCCGCATTAATTAGGGCATCATTGCGTGGGCTGTCTAAACCAGATCGCCCCATCCAAAATGTGCCACCTGGACTTATACTCCCTATGCCCGAACCTACGCTTCGAACTAGGGAGTGGAGGGCATGTGTTGGGGGGTAAAATCATCATTGCATCAATATTCGTGCGAAAAGGCTAAGACCGACCCCATCCCTTCGCCCGCCAAGATATCCCCGAGCTTCCCATAGCTCGGCTCTCCCGAGCTTCCATAGCTCGCCTCTCCCGAGCTTCCATAGCTCGGCCCCCTCGAGCTTCCATAGCTCGGCTCCCCCGAGCTTCCATGGCTCGCCTCCCCCGAGCTTCCATGGCTCGGCTTCACTGAGCGATCCACGATCCAATACTCACCTCCACGGAACCTGACGCGGGAGAGCCTAGGCCTATCATAACAACATCCCAGGTAAGGAATCATGTTGAGAAGTGGTCTAGAACCTAACATGGCTACCTGGGACCTACACACCTACCAGATCTCAAGCCATCAAGGAGCTCTCCTAGCCGTCGATCCCCTAACAAACAAGATATGGATCCCAATAGCCCCACAACGGCCCGATTCGATCCATCTCCGTATTCTAACAACCTTCGAACCTTCCAGAAGGCGCTCAAGATCCAGGTGACAACCTATAAATATGACACTCCTAGATTCCCTCAGGTATGCGCTCACCCTCACTCTCACTCTCCCGCTCTCGCCAGCTGCTCATCGGTGCTCTCTCTTCCTCTAGAGCTTTCGATCGGCCGCCCCTGGAGAGACTCCCTGGAGAGATCTGTTGGGAATACACCCTCGATTACCCTCGAAACAAATATGCATGCACAATCACAGAAAAATATACCGATCTACCACAATCACAGAATATGCGGAATAAAAATAAACACCACACAAAAACACCAAATTTACGTGGAAAACCCCTCCAATGTGAAAGGAAAAAACCACGGGGCAAATTCCGAGAGCACTTCACTAATCTTAATAAAAGATTACAACTTTTCTCCTAATTTCTTTTTGCCCAAAAATTAGGAAACACTTCGAACTTAAAATAATAGTTGATGTGGTACAAGAAGGATCTCACCAACGTGTGGTTGCTCTTCCGTGCCCCCCAAATCTGCTCTCAGACTCGTCCGTATCGACTTCCTGAGGTTGCACAGGATTTTTCCAAGCCTGGGCTTCTCTGGATCTCTCTCAGGCCGCACACAGCTCTCTCCCCAATCTGTGATTTTTCTTCTCTCGTATATCCCTCATACGGATCTCTCTCTCCCTCCTTTATTTTTGGGATTCTTTTCCCTTTTTGAAAACAGCTCCGTAACAAACTGTGATGCAGTTTGTTATCATGGGCTCCGTAACAAACTGTGATTCTGTTTGTTATCATGGGTCGGTTCCCTCCCCACGTGGAGGGAGCACCCAACAAGATCCACCTCTTCGTTTTCTGATTGATCGCCGATTTCCTCCCACTGACTTGAGCATCGGAGGTCTTCCGCGGAGGGCCACCTCCAACCCCTCTCGCGCGAGGACTTGTGTGCAGATCCGTCCCAGGAGATTGACTGCACCCGAGTCGGAGGACGGATCCCGACGGCAACATATACCAACTTCTGTGCAGCATGCCCGTAAAAAGATTGCAAGCGCCCTTTCATAGAAAAAGATCGCAAGCCGTATCGTTTTCTTGATCATGCATTTGGGCAAACATCTCCTGTGCAAAGGCCATCGTTAGGCCATGCATTAAACTCCCATCTATCACGATTTATGAACATGTTGCAGACCTGCACTTTTAAATAATCGAAAGGCATCCTGTCACCTGACATTTATAGCAAGTTTATAATACCCGGTCTATCCACAAGAGCACAGGGTTAGGTCTCAGAACCCAACTCCGACTCTCCGAGTAATGTTTTTCGGAAATTTTTATCAACACGTGGCATTAAATCAAATAATATCTTTATCACACGTTATTATAACGGGGACCCATCTCTTGCCCATCCGAAAGGCAGCAGCTACTTCTTATTTCTCTCCATCCGTTCATTAAGTCATTCAAATCAAACGTATTACTAACTAAAAGATCAACTAAATCAACGCCATGTCAAGGTAAGCACTTGTTTTCCTTAATTTTTTTATTAATATCGTAAATAGGATCAATATTTATTTATGGATTGTGATGACGCCTGATCACCGGTCTTGAACGTCGGAAGAAGAGAGCTGCTTAATCTACAGTCCCACGCCTGATCGGATGGCCTGCAAAAAGTCCCAAGACCGAAGGGATGCTCTGATGGAGACCCTCCGACGCTCAAGTCAGTAACCAGGGTCACAGCTGAGGGAGAGCTCAGATGAGCTCTGGGAGAAAAAATGAGTCCTCAAAAAGGGGATCCCTTTTTGGGTATCAGGGTAGCGAGTGTATGAGGGTTGACACCTACACAACCACGTGGAGTTCCGTAAGAAAGGAATGTCCACGGGGTTCGTGGGGTTGCATGAATTTGGGCTGGTTAGTGGGTCCTGTCTCATCGGAAAGGGGAAAATGGCGGTTGGTGAGCTACGTCCCATCAGTCAGTGGGGCTGATAGGTAGTTAGGTCCAGTCCCATCAGCGGCGTGGCCAGTGGGTAGTTGGGCCTGGGGATGCCAGGCGGCGCGGTTCAGAAGGACAGCGGCGTAAACAGCCAGGACCGTTCTGGGGCCGACTTGAGACAGCCTTGACCCTCCTCATGGCACCGAGGCCGTGCAGGACTAACTCGGCCGACTTGGAGATGCCGGGGCCGAGCGGGGCCGACCAGGGAAGTTCGGGGCCGACCTGGCCGACTTGGAGATGCCGAGGCCGAGCGGGGCCGACCAGGGAAGGTCGGGGCTGACTTGATCGACTTGGAGATGCCGGGCCGAATGAGGCCGACCAGGGAAGGTCGGGGCCGACTTGGCCGACTTGGAGATGCCGGGGCCGAGCGGGGCCGACCAGGGAAGGTCGGGGCCGACTTGGCCGACTTGGAGATGCCGGGGCCGACCAGGGAAGGTCGGGGCCGACTTGGCCGACTTGAAGATGCCAGAGCCGAGCGGGCCGACCAGGGAAGGTCGGGGCCGACTTGGCCGACTTGAAGATGCCGGAGCCGAGCGGGGCCGACCAGGGAAGGTCGGGGCCGACTTGGCCAACTTGGAGATGTTGGGGCGGGGCCACCTTAAGATTTTGATTTTGCCATAATTGCCCTCATGGCTACGTCAGCCACATCAGATGCCCCCTCGCCCCTAAGCGCGAAGGGCCACGTGCCCGCTGCCCTTTGGGAGAGAGGGGCATGAAAATTCAAAAAATGATTGCTCTTTAGTGCGCTTTTAATAGCTTGGTGAGCTGGCGCATCATCCCGAGGCAGTGTCGCTTCGAAAATCTTCCACAATCATGCGGTAGGTGGGAGCTGACGTTAGCGCCGGACGCCTCGAAGAGGAAGCCTATTGGGGGAATGGAAAAAGGTAAAGGTCATCATCGCCTCTCCGTTTTCTATGCCTCGTGATTGGTTGGAGATCACGCTCTTCGGGGCGAATCGAGGTGGAACGTCTCGGGCGCAGGCGAGATATCCGGCGGATAGCTCGTGGCGCAATAGGAGAGTGCCACATGGTGAGGCCTCGATTATCGTTGTTCGGAGATGGGGGTATAAAAGCGCCCCAAGGGCTTGGGGAAAGCTTTTACATTGCCATCGCCTTCTTCTAGCTTTCCTTCTCCTGAATTCTTCTGCAACCTGAGCCCCTTTTTGTCTTCAAATTCTCTTTGATTTCCAGGTTAGTTTCATCTTTCATTTTCATCCATGGACTGTCGTGTCGTTAGGGAGGGTAAGAGGCCTATAGTAGAAACTTCCCATTCCAATAGTGAAGACCAGAACCCTTCAGTTAGCCAGATGCCCCGATCGGTGGGTGGCGTTACCATCCGTGATCGACCGACGACAATCGGACCTTCGTCTTCCTCGGCCTCCCCTATTAGGACAGTTCCCGTGTCCTCCTGCCGTCCGGGACAACCTTCGGCAGTGAGTCTTGATCCAGCAGGTCCATCAGGAGTAGCCTCAACTGTGACCCCTGAAGACGTAGAGGCCATTAGGGCTAAGTACATGGTTCCTGGCTTCATTCATCTGTCCACGCCGGGGCCCGAAGATAGAGTGACCTCCACCTACCCTGGTCGCGCCGCTCTGTATGAGGAATTTTTTCGGTGCGGGCTGCGCCTTCCTCTCCACCCCTTTTTCCTGAACCTTTTAAACAGGTATAGGCTAGTGCCGGTGCAGTTGACTCCGAACTCGATTCAGATCATTTGCGCCCTTATCATTCTTTGTTATTTCCAAGAGGCTCGGCCCGGGCTATCACTGTTCCGAGCTTTCTACAAGCTCCGCCGCCAAGGTGAGGGGGCCTGGTGGGCTTTCACCGCCAGGCCGGGTAGGGCCTTCCCCCTAGGTCTTTTGTCCAAGATTAGGGGATGGAAATTCCGCTTCCTTTTTGCCCATGTCGAGAGGGTGAGGACCGATTGGATGGAGCCGGACACCAGCTCCAATGATAATACCACCGTGGGGGAGAGAGATAGGGAACTCTTCACCCAATTGTCCAACTGTCAAATCCCTGGCTACAAGGAACTCCTGTCCGAGGAGAACCTGATAGAAGCTGAGTTGGCCCCGGTAGTTGGTGAGCACGATGCCTGATTCCTTCTGTCTCGTCCGGAAGATTGCTATACGTTGTTGCTAACATTCCTCATTTTTGGATGCAGCAATGAAGTTCTCCGCCGGTGCGTTTGAAGCCGCCTTGAAGCAAAAGAGGCCGGCAGCCGGGGAAACGTCAAGGCCGGCAAAGAAAGCTCGAAGGAAGGAGCGGGCCGAGCCGGCTCAAGCCACTGAAGTCCCTAAGGCTCCAACGCCTGCAGACGAGCCGACTGAGGAAGTGTCGGTTGGAGAAGTGGTCCCGAGGCCGGCCGGGACCGAGATAGAGGAAGGAGAGATTTCAGTCACCACAAAAGCCGCCGTGGTGATTATGGATCTTGAAGAGGAAGCCCCTGCCGCCGCCGACGTGCCCGAGGCGGGGTAGGTTACAGTTGTTGTCAGCCCTCCGGCTACCGCCGAACCGGAGATGGAGAGTGTTCCCCCAACTGCCAGAGAAGGGGAGCTAGTCGCCAGAAGGTCCAGATCTGGGACGGAGGCGACCAAGAAGCAGAGGGATGAGCCAGGGAGCTCATCCTAACAATCAGCACGCCCCGACTCACCCTCGGGCTGAAGGGCCGCAAGAGAAGACGGCGCGGCCAGCACTCGTGCTCAGCTCGATGACAGACGCCGGGCGGGCTGTCTATCTCTTGTCGAAGTTTCGGACTGCCGAGTCCAAGGAGGAGACGCGGGGGACGAGCTACTCCACGCTCCTAGATATGGTGATGGTCTCCGTTGTCCAGGTAATCCTTTGAGTTCCTTTTGTTTTCGGACGTGTCTTCCGATATCTCAGTCTTCTTGTGGTTAACATATTCCTCTGCTGCAGATGGCCAACAGTGCAATTGCCCTACGTGAGACGATGTCTCATTCCACGGACGCGCTTATAAAGTCCATGGCACGGGCCGATAAGCACAAGAAGGAGAGCATGGCGTAGTCCCAGAGCCTTGCTCAACTTCATCACGAGGCCAAGGCCCAGGAGGAGAACTTGGGCAGCCGAATAAGGGAGGCGGAATGCCGGGCCGAAGCCGAGAGTGGCCGGGCATCCGCAGCCGAGGCCAAATTGGAGCTGGTCTCGGATCGGCTGAAGGCCGCCGTGGCACAGAATGAAGAGCTGGTCCGCCAGCTTCAATGCGCCGAGGAGGAGGCCAGGGCGGCGCGAAATGAGGCTTGGGCTGTTGCGGAGAGAGTAGCCGTCGCGGAGAAGGCGGCGGTTGAGGTGGGCCACGAGAAGGCTGGGGCTATGGCCTATGCAGACGAGGCCAACGCACGAGCCGAAGAAGATGAGGGCCGAGCCAGGGAGGCCGGGGCGCAAGCCCAGGAGGCCAAGGCCAGGGCATAGCGAGCCAAGGCCGAGGCGGGGCAGGCCATCTCCAGCTACAAGTCCTTGCCGGAGTTTGGGAAGGAGGTCCTCGAAGCCAGTCTCGATGCCTATGTCAAGGGCTTTGACATGTGCAAAACTAATGTGTCCGCAGCTCTCAAAATCGACATCGCCGAGCTCGAGGGGATCCGTCCTGAGGAATCTGATGAGGAGCCGGCGGGGGAAGAGAACAACGAGGGAGAGCCGGGCCCAAGCGAGCCCTGAAGAGTTGCCGTTTATTTTTCCTTTTCCTTTTTGTAACCGGCCTCGGGCCAAATTTTATAGTTCATTTTCATTATCAATGAAGAAAAGCTTTTTATGAAGACACTTTTGTACTTTGTCTTGCCTGTTTCTTCTTTCCTCTGGGCCGAACATTTTGTTGTGCGACTAACAATAAGACGGGCCCCGTACTTGTTGATGAGAGGGGACCTTTCTTCTGAGGTGCTCCTTAACTCTGAGCGTTGCGCATGTTGACAATGCTGTGGCCGAACCGTTGCAATCAGGTTGGCCAATATTGAGACGCGTCTCGAGGTATAAGCCGGCCGCGTTGGAGGTTACTTAAGATGCCTTGAGTTGTTGTAGGCCGTTTGAAGGGGAATTCATTTGTGCTCGAATCTTCTAAGGACTTGGAACGATCCGAGGGCAACTTAGTACCGAGATCGGCTTGAGAGCGCCGGGGGCCGAGTGGGTTTGACCGGGGAAGGTCTGGGCCGACTCGGCCGACCTTGGAGATGTCAGGGCTGAGTGGGACCGACCAGGGTGGTCGGGGCCAACTCGGCAGACTTGGAGACCGTAAGGGTCGGCGAGCTCTTTTAGAACCATCTCGAGGGTTTATTTTCCGTCCGAGGAGCGATTCGGCTGATACAGAGCCTTAGGGTCTCAATCGACTCGGGGGCACCTCGGTGCCGAGGCCGAGTGGCGTTCCATAGGCTGCGATGCCGGCGAGCTCCTTTAGAACCACCTCGGGGGTTTGTGTGCCGCTCAAGGGGCGACTAGGCAGGTACAGAGCCTTTAGGGTCTTAACTGCCTCGGGGGCACCTCCGTGCCGGGACCGAGTGGTGTCCCATAGGCTGCGATGCCAGCGAGCTCCTTTAGAACCACCTCGAGGGATTGTGTGCCGCCCGAGGGGCGACTCGGCGGTACGAAACCTTTAGGGTCTTAATCGTCTCGGGGCACCTCCGTGCCGAGGCCGAGTGGTGTCCCATAGGCTGCGATGCCGGCGAGCTCCTTTTGAACCACCTCGGAGGTTTGTGTACCGCTCGAGGGGCGACTCGGAAGGTATGGAGTCTTTAGGGTCTTAACCGCCTTGGGGGCACCTCCGTGTCACAGCCGAGTGGTGTCCCGTAGGCCACGATGCCAGCGAGCTCCTTTAGAACCACCTTGGGGGTTTGTGTGCCGTCCGAGGGGTGACTCGGCGGGTACGGAGCCTTTAGGGTCTTAACCGCCTCGGGGGCACCTCCATGCCGGGCCCAAGTGGTGTCCTATAGACCGCGATGCTAGCGAGCTCCTTTAGAACCACCTCGGGGGTTTGTATGCCATCCGAGGGGTGACTCGGCAGGTACGGAGCCTTTAGGGTCTTCACCACCTCGGGGGCACCTCTGTGCCGGGGCTGAGTGGTGTCCCATAGGCCGTGATGCTGGCGAGCTCCTTTAGAACCACCTCGGGGGTTTGTGTGCCGCTCGAGGGGCGACTCAGCAGGTATGGAGCCTTTAGGGTCTTAACCACCTCGGGGGCACCTCCGTGCCAGGGCCAAGTGGTGTTCCATAGGCCGTGATGCCGGCGAGCTCCTTTAGAACCACCTCGGAGGTCTGTGTGCCATCGGAGGGGTGACTCGGCGGGTACAGAGCCTTTAGGTTCTTAACCGCCTTGGAGGCACCTCCGTGCCAGGGCCAAGTGGTGTCCCATAGGCCGTGATGCCGACGAGCTCCTTTAGAACTACCTCGGAGGTCTGTGTGCCGTTCGAGGGGTGACTCGGCGGGTACAGAGCCTTTAGGTTCTTAACCGCCTCGGAGGCACCTCCGTGCCAGGGCCAAGTGGTGTCCCATAGGCCGTGATGTCGGCGAGCTCCTTTAGAACCACCTCGGGGATTTATGTGCTGCCCGAGGGGTGACTCGGCGGGTACGGAACCTTTAGGGTCTTAACTGCCTCGGGGCACCTCCATGCCGGGGCTGAGTGGTGTCCCATAGGCCGCAATGCCGGCGAGCTCCTTTAGAACCACCTCGGGGGTTTGTGTGCCGCTCGAGGGTGACTCAGCGGGTACGGAGCCTTTAGGGTCTTAACCACCTCGGGGCACCTCCGAGCCAGGGCCAAGTGGTGTCCCGTAGGCCGTGATGCCCGCAAGCTCCTTTAGAACCACCTCGGAGGTTTGTGTGCCGTCCGAGGGGCGACTCGGCGGGTACGGAGCCTTTAGGTTCTTAACCGCCTCGGAGGCTCCTCCGTGCCAGGGCCAAGTGGTATCCCGTAGGCCGTGATGTCGGCGAGCTCCTTTAGAACCACCTTTGGGATTTATGTGCCGCCCGAGGGCGACTCGACGGGTACAGAGCCTTTAGGGTCTTAACCACCTCAGGGCACCTCCGTGCCGGGGCCGAGTGGTGTCCCGTAGGCCACGATGCCGGTGAGCTCCTTTAGAACCACCTCGGGGTTTGTGTGCCACCCGAGAGGCGACTCGGCGGGTATGGATCCTTTAGGGTCTTAACCGACTCGGGGGCACCTCCGTGTCGGGGCCGAGTGGTATCCCGTAGGCCGCGATGCCGGAAAGCTCCTTTAGAACCACCTCGGGGGTTTGTGTGCCGCCCGAGGGGTGACTCAGCGGGTACGGAGCCTTTAGGGTCTTAACCGTCTCAGGGGCACCTCCGTGCCAGGGCCGAGTGGTGTCCTGTAGGCCGCGATGCCGGTGAGCTCCTTTAGAACCATCTCGGGGGTTTGTGTGCCGCCCGAGGGGCAACTCGGCGGGTACGGAGCCTTTAGGGTCTTAACCACCTCGGGGCACCTCTGTGCTGGGGCTGAGTGGTGTCCCGTAGGCCGTAATGCCGGCGAGCTCCTTTAGAACCACCTTGGGGGTTTGTGTGCTGCTCGAGGGGCGACTCAGTGGGTAAGAAGACTTAGGGTCTTAATCACCTCGGGGGCACCTCCGTGCTAGGACCGAGTGGTGTCCCGTAGGCCGCGATGCCGGCGAGCTCCTTTTGCGAGATCTGATCCTTGAATGCAAGGGAGAGTAGGCTGTGGCGTTGAAGGGACCCTTTTATTGCTTGTATTCTGGGGGATACATCATTGATAATATCGGCGGAGATTATTCGCGTTCCAGGTACCTGGAATGGGTTGTCCGTCGGGCTCTTCTAGTCTGTATGCCCCCGGTGGAGTGTCTCGGCGATACGATAAGGACCCTCCCAGTTGGGGGACAGTTTGCCCCCCTCTATAGGCTTAGATACCTCAGCCTTTCTTAAAACCAGATCTCCGTGGTGAAAGACCTTAGGATGAACTCGGGCGTTGTAGTACTTGGCTGCCCGTTGATGGAAAGTCGTCATACGCAGCCTTGCCCGATTAAGTGCTTCATCAATAAAGTCCAGGTTGGCTCGTATCAATGTGGAATTATCTTCCTTGTTGAAGGACTCCATGCCCGGACTGGGCAGTCCGATCTCAACAGGGATAACGGCTTCGAATCCGAAGACGAGACTGAAGGGAGTCTTGCCCGTCGGGGCTCTGGGGGTCGTGTGGTAAGCCCATATCACGCTGGGGAGCTCCTCCACCCATCGACCCTTTGATCCATCTAGGCAAGTCCTGAGCCCTCTGAGAATGGTGCAGTTCATGACCTCGGCCTCCCCATTGGTCTGGGGGTGGCCGACAGAGGTGAATCGATGGTGAATGCCTAGCTCGCCACAGAAAGTCTTGAATGCTTCATTGTTGAACTGGCGATCGTTGTCCGTGATGAGGGTGTGAGGTAGGCCAAAGCGGCATATGATCGACTTCCAGAAGAAGGCTTTGACCTTACCTTCGGTTCTTAGCCAACGCTTCGACCTCGACCAACTTGGTGAAGTAGTCGATGGCTACTAGAAAGAATCTCCGTTGTCCCGAGGTTGGGGGGAATGGCCCGATGATGTCCATTCCCCACTGGGTGAAGGGCCAGGAGGCCGAGAGCGGGCTTAGCGGGGTGGACGGCTGATGTTGGATGTGCGCATGGCGCTGGCAACCATCGCACTTCTAAACTAACTTGGTAGTATCCTCCCTCATAGTGAGCCAGAAGTATCCCTGACGAAGGGCCTTCTGGGCTAGGGACTTGCCCCCCAGGTGATTTCGCAGATGCCTTCATGGATTTCTCTGAGAATATAGTCGGCGTCGGCGGGTCCTACACATTTGAGTAGGAGGTAGGAGAACGACCTCCTGTATAGACGCCCGTCTAAGAGGACAAATTTTGAATCCCTCTGCTTGAGCAGTTTGGCTTCATTGCGGTCATCAGGAGGGTGCCATCAGCATCGAGATGCACCAAGACTAAGCTAATGGCCTCCAAAGAAGCAGCTAGGTAGAGGAAGAGACTTTCCCCGTCTCTTGGCTTAGATAGGAGCAGCGGAGAAGACAGAAACACTTTCAGCCCGTCAAAGGCTTTCTGGCAATCGTTCGTCCACTCGAAGTTGTTTACTTTCCGCAGGGCCTTGAAGAAGGGCAAGCATTTCTCGGCTGATTTGGAGAGGAAACGATTTAGAGCCTCCACCCTCCCCATTAGCCGCTGCACTTCCTTCTTGCTGGATGGTAGCCTCATGTCGAGGATGGCGCTGATCTTCTCTGGGTTTGCCTCGATCCCTCGCTAAGAACTACATTACCCGGCGCCTCCTCCCCTCTCGGTCGCTTAGATGTGGATGTAACATCCTGAAAACCTTGTAATCTATGGCATTTTCAGTTAAAATGAAAGTCAGAAAGTTTTCTTGATATATGGGTGTGTTGGCCTTTTGATAAATGTAAAGAGAAGAAATTTTTGGAGTAAATAAGTATATTTCTAAATGTTAATGAGTCTGATTTGAGAAATTGAGAGACTTAAGTTTAATGGGTTTAAATCACAAGAAAAATCAAGTTTAGTTTGAGTTTTATCCTAAAAATGACGTTTTTAGTGGTTGGAGTCGACTCTAATCAGAGTGGAGTTGACTCCGGCACGTTTTTAAACTTTCGGCACACTTAGGAGTCGACCCCTACAGTGCTGGAGTCGACTCCTACTTTTCAGGAGTCGACCCCTACTTTTCTGGAGTCGACCCCTACTTCTGCTCGAGCCGACTCGCAATCTGTTCGAGCCGACTCCGCGACGGCAGGTTTTTCTGAGTTAAATCTTGAGAAATTCATATTTAATCCGTTTCAAGTCCGATTTGGATGCCGTTTGAACCGTTGGATTTCTAAAATTGAGTTCTTCAAGATGGTAAAGTCTTTTCTTAGAAATGTTACATAAAAGTATAGATTTAAGTGAAAAAGGATGATATGGGCTATAAATCTATTTAAAAAATGCTATATCAGGGGCAAAATGGGAAAAGGCTCCGATGTCAATTGCAAATTGTGTTAAGGGCAACTTAGGAAAGAAAATATAAGGGCAAAATAGCATGGTTATAAGTGGGCCACGTGTTTTCCATAAAGAGTGTGTTAAGAGTATGTGAGGGTAAAAGGGAGATTTGGCATGCCTTAACCCTTAAGTTTCCTATGACTTGGTCCCCAAGTCATTAGAGAAAAAGGGAACGTGGGTTCAGCCAGAGAAAAGAAAGAAAGAAAGAAAGAAAGAAAGAAGAGGAGAAAAGAGAGGAAAAGGAAGAAGAAGAAGAAGAAAAAGGAGGAAGAAAGAGAAAGGGAAAGGGAAGCTTGGGGATTTGTGCTCGACTCCAGGTAAGCTATAGCTTCCCTAGGTCTTGTATGACTTTAGATTTTCTTAGATTAGTGTATTTTGAGGTAATAGTAGAAGTAATCTTGAGTAAAGATTGGGTGGAAGAAATAATGAGATATTAGAGGATAGATCATGTAAGCATGCTCGGTTCGTGGGAAAACCTCGTGTGGAGGTAATCCTAATAGCCATTGTATCTGTATGTTGACGTAGGTCAAGAGGGTTATTCCAGGGAGCCAAATACCAGAGTTGAGTACCAGTTGTACCAGTCGAGGAGTAACCTACTAAGGTGAGTGGATTTCTCATCTAGCAATGAGAGGTTAATTTGAGCTAGTATAATGAGATTTATACCTAGTTATGGTATGCTATGTTTAGTTGAGTATTATGTATGTTTTAAATATGAGAAATGAGAACCTAGTATATGATAATCTGATAAATGAGTTTTGAGCATAAACACATAAGCATGAGTTTCAATGAGGGAATTTTTAATGTATACATGGCATATTTGCATGATAAAGCTTTACAAATGATGTATGAGTCATACTGAGCATCAGGCAGCTAGGGGGCTGATCATCCTTTAGACTGTACTGTAGCATGAGCATTGCACACTACTATCGAGCCGGCACCTCCTTGCGAACAGATCGTACGATGAACCCCAGAATCAGGGGTGAGTGCATGCCTAACCAGACCAGTGGGGCTGGTTGTGAGCAGCCCGTGGGGGCATGAATCATAGCTCAGTAGAGCTGATTACTATATATAGCCCGTGGGGGCAGAGAGAAAACCCGAGGTTCCAGGGTTAAGGAACAAAGCACTTTGCCAGGTGAACCGCACGGGTAAGGGGTGCTATTTGTGCGGGGATCCTGTTGCTAGTCACGCACCCGATGAGAGTACACCTACAGAAGGGCGACTGTAGGGTGGTACCTCAGAGGCATTACACACACAGCCCAGCATCATGAGATTTAAAAGCATATGTTGTGATATAAAAAAGGGCCAATGGGCCAAATAGTTATCCCAAGAGGGAGATCTTACTTGAGATGCCAGTGGGCAAGCAGATCCTGATGGGAGTCTGGGTTGTAGATAAAGAATGCATATCTTCATATTGTAATGCATGAAGTTTTATTTTAATGAGTTATCTTTCAGTGAAGAGTTATATAGAGTATTCCAGTACTGATATGTTATTTGAAGAATAAGCTACATTTTATTTTATCTGATATCATGTTAAAAATACTTTGAGTTGTACAAGTTAAATAGTTTCAGCATACGATTGAAATTAAGAGGTTATGGTTCTCTATTTCTCCATAGTTAGATGGTTATCCAGTCACTGGGACTTAGGTCTCATCCCTCTATGATTTAAATATTCTTTCAGATCAGTGAGTATTTCTGCCAGGATCACAAGATAAGCAGGACAGGACCCTTAGCTGATGAAGCTTGCTTGGATGCAAGAGTGTTTAAATGCTAGCCTTGTATATTGAGAGAGGGTGGTTTGATAATTGTATTTTGTATATGTGTATGTGTACAGTGGGATGTAATGATGTTTTAGACCTTTTTGGATATGAATACGAGACTTATGTTTTGGAGAAGATTATGAGTATGATGTGTGCACTTAGGATTTTTAATGTCGAATGTGAATGTGATCTTGTAAACTGCCTGAGGAATGTCATGAAAAATATTATCTGAGCAGGTTGATGCTTAATGTTGATTGGGTGATTTATGAATATAATTGAGATAAAAGTGAAAAGTTTTTAACAGGATGTGTTTTCGTGTGTCTGCCACTTATGATAATTAGTTGGGGTTCTCTAGCTCTTTATGGAGCGCTACATAAAGACTAGTAAAACTCTATCCGATTACCACAAGTGTGCAGGTGTGCGGTCGGTGGCCCCAGAGAGGAGGGGGAGCTGACAAGTTTTGGTATCAGAGCCCTAGGTTATTAGGTCCTAGGGGAATAAGTATGAGTATGAGTCTAGGATGATTGAATGTTTTATGATTATAGCTATTGAATGATGAAACTGATGTAATGAATAATGTCTTGTAGGACGATTACTACAAAGGCATCTAGAGAGACAGAGCAATCTTCAGGCAGGGATAGAAGCAAAGGTCAAAGTAGATTCAGAAGGTCAGTTAGAAGAAGTCAAATTGATAGAATGGCTTCTAGTGATTCCACCGAGCCAGTATCTAAGGAGGCTAGAGTGGGGGCATCTCCAGAGCAGATGCCAGAGTCTTCTTCACAGTCTATTACCCCTGTGCCAGTAGACCCATCTCGAGAACAGACTCAGGGGCCTAGTATGTCAGAGTTGGTAGGCATGATTACTCAGGCTGTGGTAGCAGCTGTGGGTGCTAGTTCTAGCCTTCCATCTAAAAATACTGAGGTTGTGAGGAATGTGGAAAGAGCCAGAAAGTTAGGGGCTCTGGAGTTCCAGGGAACTACTGATCCTATTCAGGCCGGGGCATGGCTGCAGAGGATCGAGAGAGTATTTGATGTGATGGGATGCTCTGAGGAGCAGAGGCTGAGTATTGCCACCTTTTTACTGGAGGGTAGAGCCCAGAGTTGGTGGAGATCTATTCAGGGCAGGCAGCCCCAGGGAGTGGAGTTGACATGGGAAAAATTTAGAAGAGAATTTCATCAGCAATATTATTCTGAAATTTATAGGGATCAGAAGAGGAGGGATTTCCTTTGTCTAACTCAGGGGAGGATGTCTGTGGCAGATTATGAAGCCACATTTGTGGAGTTATCTCAGTTTGCTAGGGCCTTGGTGGCTGATGAGAGGGAGAGATGTCGACTATTCCAGGATGGGTTGAACCTCCCTATTAAAGCCAAGACCTGTATGCAGACCTACAATAATTACTCTGAGTTGGTGCAGGGAGCACTCAAAGCTGAGGAGATTGAAAAAGAATATATGAGTAGGAGGCAGGATAGAATGAAAAGAAGTGCTCCTAGTCATTCTTCTGCTCCGGGAGGGACTCAGCCATTCAAGAAACCCCAGAGGACTGGACAGTTTTATTCTGGGTTTAGAGCCCCTGGTGATGTGGGCAGAGGATCCGTATCTGTGTCAGCATCTAGCCCAGTTCAAAGAAAGCCTTATGTGGGTGTGCCTCAGGTTGCCTCCAGCAGGGTGTCTGGTGATGTAGGGGAGCAGGGTCGTCCTTCTGGTGGAGGGAGAAATATACCCCCATGTAATGTATGTGGAAAACTTCATTTGGGAGAATGTAGGAGGGGCAATAAGGGATGTTATATTTGTGGTGATCTAGGTCACCTGAAGAGAGATTGCCCTAGGAGAGGGCAGCAGGCTGGTGGGCTTCCTCAGGGGCCAGTAATGCCAAGGGGACAGCCTAGTAGGAGAGGTGATGGTAGTGTAGTGGCTTCAGCCAGTCAGGTGGGGCCTAATGTTAATCAGCCAGGAGGGTCATCCAGTATTCCGAGAGCCGAGGCCAGAGTGTTTGCCATGACCAGACAGGAGGCTCAGATTGATCCTGATGTGGTGACAGGTATGCTACCCATCGATAATCATGATGCTTATATTTTAATTGATTCTGGATCTACGCATTCATTTATCTCATGTGAGTTTGCTAAGCATCTAGTTAGAGATGTGGGCCAGTTGGGTAGTCAGTTGGTAGTATCTATGCCCGTAGGGAGGCCTTTTATAGCAGACCAAGTGTATAGAGGTTGTGATATTTCTGTGGGGAGTCAGAAATTAGCAGCAGATTTGATTCCTTTGAGGTTGAAAGAGTTTGATGCCATTTTGGGGATGGATTGGCTATCTGTGCATAGAGCCAGAGTAGATTGCTTAAGGAAGGAGGTGATGTTGCAAACTTCTGATGATAGAGAAGTCTGTTTTGTTGGTGATAGGAGGGGGTTACCCTCAGGAGTGATTTCGGCTCTGTCAGCCAATAGAATGCTAGCAAAGAGATGTGAAGCCTATTTAGCTTGTGCAGTGAGCCTAGAGGGCATGGTTTAGAGCTGACGAATATCCCTGTGGTAAGGGTTTTTCAGATGTATTTCCTGAGGAGTTGCCAGGGTTACCTCCTGACAGAGGATTTGATTTCAGTATAGATCTAGCCCCAGATACCAGACCAATAGCCAGGGCACCTTATAGAATGGCTCCAGTTGAATTGAAAGAATTGAAAAGTCAGTTACAAGAATTATTGGATAAAGGGTTTATTAGACCCAGTATATCACCATGGGGTGCTCCAGTGTTGTTTGTGAAGAAAAAGGATGGTACCTTGAGGTTGTGTATAGACTATAGACAGTTGAACAAGGTGACCATTAGAAACAATTATCCATTACCAAGGATCGATGATTTGTTTGATCAGCTGCAGGGGGCAGCAGTGTTTTCAAAGATTGACCTGAGATCTGGGTATCATCAATTGAGAATAAAGAATGAGGATATATCTAAGACTGCTTTCAGGACCAGATATGGTCATTATGAGTTCTTGGTAATGCCATTTGGCTTGACAAATGCTCCAGCTGCTTTTATGGG
>UESW01004937.1:655092-694593 GCA_900491605.1 Calamus simplicifolius | reverse complement strand
AGGATGTGTTTTCGTGTGTCTGCCACTTATGATAATTAGTTGGGGTTCTCTAGCTCTTTATGGAGCGCTACATAAAGACTAGTAAAACTCTATCCGATTACCACAAGTGTGCAGGTGTGCGGTCGGTGGCCCCAGAGAGGAGGGGGAGCTGACAGTGGAAGCCGCTCCCCAGGACGCCATTCCAACTGTCCGCCCCATGGGGGTGTTGTCAACAGCGGCCTGAGCGGGCGGGGGTCCCATGAGAGCCGACAGTGATTGCGGCGCCTTCTGAACATACTTGCCGAGGTAGCCCCGCTGGATGAGCTCTTCAATGGCTCACTTCAGGCTGAAGCAGCTGTCAGTGTCATGGTCGTAATCCCGATGGAATCGGCAGTAATGGCTCTTATCGTGGGGAAGACCTTTCTTCATAGGAGGAGGGCGCTGGAGATAAGGCTCACCCTCGATTTCCATCAGGATGTGAGATTGAGGAGCGATAAGAGGCATGAGTTTGCTCTCATCAGGGATGGGGCTTCGACGCCTGTTGTCGGATCGGCGAGGCGGGTCAAACCGCCGGCGATAAGGGGGCCCGTTCGGCTCGGGGCGAGCAGGCTTGCGGCTGGAGCTCCTTGATGATTCTGATGGGTGAGGTCGGCCTCATTCGTGCAGATGTACTTCTGGACCCGAAGGAGGTGGTCGGAATAGAAACTTGGGGGTTTCTTGTCTAGAGAGAAGGTGAAGCGGGACGGGAGGAGTCCCTGCTTCAGCGCCAGTGTTGCCACCGCGTTGTCGAGGTGGTAAACTTCGAGGGCGGCGGTCTTGAACTGGGACATGAAGTCTCGCAGCGATTCCTCCTCCTTCTGACGCACGGAGAAGAGGCTATCTGACCCTCGGGATTCATCGGCAAGCATCAAAATGTGCCAGAAAGGCCCTTTTCAGCTCTCGAAAAGAGTTGATGCTGTGAGGAGACACGCGCGAGTGCCAGGCGCGTGCGGCTTTCCGTAGAGTGGTGGGGAAAACCTTGCAGAGAAGGGCGTCTGAGGCACCCTGGACTTGCATCATGGATTTGTAGCTCTCGAGGTGGTCAAGAGGATCCGTCGTACCATCGTACGAATCTATCTGGGGGAATCGGAATCTAAAAGGGATATGCTCCTCTAGTATTCGGCGAGTATATGGAGGACAGGTGTCATATTCCTCCTCCGATTGATTGTTGATCTTCCTGGCGAGCTTGTCTAGTTGTTGGTTGTACTCGTCCAGACGCTCCTCCGCCTGACGGTTGATCGTCGGGGCCCTCCGAGGCAGTTCGGAGGATGAAGAAGAGGAAGACGAAGAAGAAGGAGAAGGACGTGGAAGGTGGGATTTCCGCTTTGGTTCCTTCTGGCAGTGCGGCTCTGGAGGAAACTTGCTCGGGCCACAATCTGGAGATCACGGCCACTTGGGGGGCTCACGGCGAGGCTTCCTTGAAGAAGCCCGATGAAGACCGGCCTCTCGCTGAGGAGAACCTCTCCTCGCAGACTGCTGGCTAGCAGGGGGAGCGGTCTGATGCTGGGTGGCCACGGACTGCTGCTGCTAAAGTCTGTGGACCATGGCGGTGAGGGTCTGAACTTGCCGAGTGAGAGTTGCCAGCTGCTCCGCAGCCGGGGCAGCCGCTTCCGGTTGAGGGGAAATGACGGGAGGATTAGCGGCAGGAAGGTTGGTCTCCTGCTGCTTAGCCAGGGGAAGATGCCCCTCGGGGTGACTGACTGAGGCATCCTGAGCTCGTGTCATCACCATTATTGAGAGAGAGAGAGAGAAAGAGAAGTATACTGTAAGGTTTGGGCCTTCTTTGCTTGCCTTCCCACTTCCTGTTGCGCTAATCTGATGACGCTTGATCACCGGTCTTGAACGTCGGAAGAAGAGAGCTGCTTAATCTGCGGTCCCATGCCTGATCGGATGGCCTGCAAAAAGTTTCAAGACCGAAGGGATGCTCTGATGGGGACCCTCCGATGCTCAAGTCAGTAATCGGGGTCACAGCTGAGGGAGAGCTCAGACGAGCTCTGGGGAGAAAAAATGAGTCCTCAAAAAGGGGGGAATCCCTTTTTGGGTATCAGGATAGCGAGTGTATGAATTTTCGTACATTGTTCCTGAGTGGACTTACCCTTTTATAGGGGGTTGACACCTGCACAACCATGTGGAGTTCTGTAAGAAAGGAATGTCCTCGGGGTTCGTGGGGTTGCATGAATTTGGGCTGGTTGGTCGGTCCTGTCCCATCGGAGATAAGAAAACGGCGGTTGGTGAGCTACGTCCCATCAGTCAGTAGGGCTGACAGGTAGTTAGGTCCAGTCCCATCAGCGGCGTGGCCAGTAGGTAGTTGGGCCTGGGGATGCCAGGCGGCGCGGGTTAGAAGGATGGCGGCGTGAACAGCCGGGACCGTTCTGGGGCCGACTTGAGACAGCCTCGACCCTCCTGAGGGCACCGAGGCCGTGCGGGGCCGACTTGGAGATGCCGGGGCCGAGCGGGGCCAACCAGGGAAGGTCGGGGCTGACTTGGTCTACTTGGAGATGCCAGGGCCGAGCAGGACCAACCAATGAAGGTCGGGGCCGACTTGGCCGACTGGGAGATATCGGGGCCGAGCGGGATCGACCAGGGAAGGTCGGTGCCGACTTGGCCGACTTAAAGATGCTGGGGCCAAGCGGGGCCAATCAGGGAAGATCAGGGCCGACTTGGTCGATTTGTAGATACCGAGGCCGAGCGGGGCTGATCAGAAAAGGTCGGAGCCGACTTAAAGATGTCGGGGCGAAGCCGCTTTAAGATTTTGATTTTACTATAATTATTCTCATGATTATGTCAGTCACATCAGATTAATACTACTAATCCATCCACTATCTGCATCTTTTTTTTTGTTTTGCTGGATTCATATATCAGTTGGACACTCCAATTACATCTATATGCAAAGAGATTGAAAGTTTGAGCACCAAGTTCGAGCCATGGGTGGGGTGAATAAATATGGTCGTAGAGGGAGGAGGGCAACGTAAGCTCACCATACACGGGGACTGACAACTTTGTCTTTAAACCCACTGCCAGGAGATGGCAGCCAAACAATGAGACAACCAACCCAAACTTACATCAGAGAGAGAGAGTGTGTGCGAGAGAGAGCCCATCCTCCTCCCTGTTTCCCACCCGGCTCAACTCAGAAACCTTTCCGTCCACCAACACTGGTCGTACAGTACTGGGACCTCACAGTCGTTCACTTTACAGATGGTAATGATATAAGTGAAAAAGAAAAAAAAAAAAAGCTCACCCTTTTCTCACCTAACAACCTTAAATCCTCTCCGGAGCATGGTTGTCTGGTCCGGTCAAAGGCTCATGGTACTGAGTCACTGATTCAATCGTTGGATTACGGATTAGATCATTAATTAATTATTTTAATATAAAAATTTATTTATATTAATAAAAATTAATTATTATTAAAAAAATTAAGATTAATATAATAATAAAATTTATGTTTTTATTTAATTCGAACTAGATTAATCGGTTTGAATCGAATGAGTTAATCGGATTATTCTGAATCACTTATACATCCGGTTTTATGTTAGAACCGGACCAACTTGACCTTCGGGTCTTGGTTTAACCGGTTCAACCGATCGGTTCGGTCCGATTTTGATAACTATGCTCCAAAAAATATGATGATGTAGGACAGCATCGAAATGTGATAACGGTCCCAATAATACCCTAAAAATATGGCTTTCAAATTAAAAAAAAAGATTTTATGCATCGATCTTCATGCATAAAGCGTGCACTGAATGCATAAATTGGCGGTGCGCTCGCGCCATCATGCATGCCGCAGCCCAATGAATCGTGGCGCATACTATACATGCGATGACATGAGCATGCGGCCAATCTACATGCTCGATGCATACTTTGTGTACCAAAAACCGATATTTATCCATGCTATCCTGAAGCATGGCTACCAGACCCAAAACACTATTATTGTTATAAGGTTGGACTGTAATTTTATATTAACCCTCAATATACTTCAAGCCTTCTTCTTTATCCAAATGTGAAATTAAATATGCAATAAAACTTTATACTTAAACAAAATTATGATCGTTATAAACAGTGAAAGATCATATCATTTAAGAAAGGAGAAAATATATGTTTTTGGTTCTTAAATTTGATAAGCAAAGCTCACGAACACGTTTAAACTATATTATAGAAATAGCCTCTCTATTTTTTTGAACTTCTAAGATAAGTCAATCTAATATTTACTCTTCCGTTTACCCAACAACAAATTTTCTTCAATAGTCTGGCTAGCAGAGGAACTAAAGCTTGGAATAACATTAATTTTTTTATAAATATAAATTTTATTTCAAGAAAGAAAGATATTCAAAAATTAAACTATTGGTAATTAGTTGCACCAATCAACTAGAAAAATTTTATCGTGTTTGTCTCTCCTTATATAGTGTTGCATGATACCGCCGCTTCTATTTCTTACACAAAGATCAACAATTTATTATGGCAAGAAAACTAAATAAATCACACACTGTTCCATACCAATTTTGTAGAAGAGAGACATTAGCATCCTACCTTGTGCAAGGGCAAGGCTTGGGAGTGAAGTTGAATTAAATATTTGAAGAAGTTGCACCGTTCGATATAATAATAAAAAAATTTATGCACTGTGCATGGTATAAGGCATGCACACAGCGTACGCGTGTGAATGCATGTATCGTGAGCGCATGTAGCTGTGCATACGCAAAAAATATTTTTGTTCCTTTCACATCATACACGTGATCAATCATGCACATTTTTGCACCATATATAATGCAGAAAAAAAATTAATATAATGATTAAATTAAATTAAACCTAAAAAAAAGTATATTTGTCTATTGAGAAAAAGCAATAATAAACGTACCACTATAAGAAGTTGAACTTAGCGCCCTTCTTTCGAGGAAGTGCTCCAATTAAGACAAATTTTGGTTGGTTAAAAATAGTTTGAGAATTGGGTTATGGTCATGCCAAATCTTTTAACGTATGATCTCTTTTTATACAATGCAAACTCTTGGATTCATCTTCATGCATAACCTTTTAAACTCCACCCCAATAAGTTACAAGGATTGCTATGTTATTCCTCATATTTGTATTCTTTATTGCAAAACCTGCATTTTTTCATCAGATGTATAACTAAATGAATGAAGTATACCATACTAAATCAATAGTATATGTAACTAATTTATATGATACCTTGTTTTGATTCATTTACCATGTGGTGGCAATGCATGATAGTAGAATAATATTTTTTTATCTATTTTAATGTATGACTATTTATTTGCATACATGGTTATTATAAAGGTCACAACAATCATTTTCTTCTTATAGAAGCAGTAAAATTGTTACAATATCTGTTTAGTTTTAAAGTAATATTTTATAGTTTTTTTATTTTTTATTTTTCAAAAATGATTGTTCTCAAACGAAAATAGTTCTTTAAATATATGATTATAAGCAATTGAAAGAACTCAAAGTAATAGGACCATATATTAGCATTTGCTTATGTTACTTTTTCTTTTTCTTTTTTGAATTATAAAATAAAGAAGATAATATCTTCAATTTATTGATTAAAATTATTTACAAGAGGTTTTACAATGTACACAATATTTCCAATCAAGATCCTTCGTGTAAGGATTGGAAATCAACCCCAAGAGTCAAACAAGTATAGGAACTTTTGAAAAATGGCTGAAAGAAAGAAGGATTTTTTCATAAGTGCCACCATGCTGTAAAGATTAACTAGTCCCATGTCAATCTCCAAGAATGAGGGTCATATTTTTTTGCTCAAGGAAGGAAGGGGAGAGAAGGTAGCTTTAAGCGAGCCATTTCCTACATCTGATCCATTTGTTAGGTGTACCATTAATTAAAGAGGAAGAAAGAAGCCCCGATCTAGCAATCCATTTGAAAGGGAAGTCTCTCATCATCATTAGCGAGAAGAAAAGGTACTAGTTAATATTATTAAATGCTTTTTTTCAAAATCCAACTCATATACAACACCTTTTGCCCCTAACTACTTGTGCAAAAATTTCATAAGATAATAGAAAGTTCTCCATAATAGATATGCCTTTTATAAAATCTAACTAAGCTTTATCAATTACTATAGAAAGCATTGGCACCATGCTTTATCAATTCCATAATAGACTTGACTGTCTTGGAAGCATCTTGGAAACCTATTAACTATTTTACAGCATTGGCACCATGCTTAATGGAAATATTTCCCCATTTCATGCAAGATTATATTAGGTTCAATTCTCAAGTTTCAATTCCCCTTCAGAATTTTATCTAAATAGGTCCATCATATTTCAAAAAAAGGAAAAAAAAAATAAATATGTGACCCTTAGTATTAAACCATTTATTTTATCATGTCTCAAAATGATCTCCTAGCATACTATAGCATAAATTGCCATGACATGTGTATATGTAGTTTCACAATGAATTTGAATGGAGGTTTAGGCCAGATCCATTAGTTATACATTTGTATCAAACCATCAAAAAAGCCAAGCAAGAATTCCTTACCATACATAAGAGTGAGCCGGTATAGACTTCGATCCAATAAGAGCAGCATATGGCTGTAATTCCCGATTAGATTTATTTGTTTCTGATTTTTTCTACATCAAAGAATGAAAAGGGTTAAATGAGTTTGTAAAAAATATAAACTATTAAAATAATTATATGAATGTATTTACTTTATACTCATCTGAATAAAAATAATCACATAGAAAGTTTCAGTCACTTTGCAAGACACGAGATGGCTTATTTTGCTTTGCTAAGCTTACATTTGTATCCCTACTATGACTAATGAAGTGTAAATGAAACTGATATCTAAATTCTTGATATACTTTATTCATTTAAAACTCAATACCCTTTTTGATATGATCTAAAGTCATATCAAGATCGAACTTCTCCTGTAAATATATTTAAAAATTATAAAAGTTATAAGGTATATTAAGTATGTTAAAAGTAATCTAAAAGTAATCTAAAGTAATATAATACAATTATATTGACCTGAAGTTGATCGATCATAGGTGCTTTCTGTGCATCAGTGATCTCACTCTACTTTTTGACCACAAGTGGTGTCATCACGTACAACCACCCTATCTCGATCAAAAACTCAGAACGAAACTCTCCTAATGGTCATCCAACCTCAGGTGATAGAAGAATAGGCAACTTCTGGAAGAAGAATAGGCAATTTCTGTCCACCACGTGTATCAATCAAATGTGCGTACTTGTATCTGCGAGTAGGACCTCGGCCCTTCTTTTTGACAACATAGCTGCAAAACATATTGAAAAAAAATTAGTACAAAATAACATAAAAAATATAGCCAAATAAGATAAGTTTAAAATAGAGTTATTACATGATACGCCGATAAATGATCCCTCTGTCAAAACTGAAATGTAAGGAGAATCATCTGGCCTCGATGTAGCAGCAGTATCCCTCGAAGACATCTGCAAACAAACATACAAATTAGAATTAATAATAAAAAAGTATAAGAACATATAGTTGCAATAAGTAAAAAAAAATCTGAATGCTACTAAATTAATCACTGTCATCACTAATATGCTCATTATCTTCATCATCCTCCATATCAGAACTATGTATAGATCCCTCACTATCATAATCAGCTAGTGTGTCGTCCTCTTCAACATCTTCGCATATAAACTCATCTTGACCAACATCACTTTGACCTCTAATGTTTTTTTGAATTGCAACTATTTCAGCATCAGCGTCCGTACGCCGAGATATTATTAAGTCCATGCCAGGTTGCTCACATATGAATCGAAGAACTGCTGAATCATCTTCTTGATATACTTCTTCCTGAACATCATCATCTTTTTTTGGAATATCCCACAAATGATAATGACTAACCTTGTATACCACTTTCCAATTAGAATTGTTCTTCAAATCATCTAAGTAGAAAACCTTTTCAGCTTGTGATGCTAAAATGAATGGCTCATGTTTGTACCATTGTGAACTAATATTTATACTTGTAATGTTATGATGTTGTTGCATTCTCCTGTGCTTTGGTTCAGTTTTAAACCATTTGCACTTGAGCATTATCGCCTTACAACCTTTAACAAAATGAAATTTAAGAACCTCAATAATATACCATAAAAGTTTATTTCTTCTCCTAAATGAGTAGAGGGAACACAAATGTTACTATTTTGTGTTTTATGGTTGACATCCCGATTAATAGTGATAAATTTAACGCCGTTCACCAACAGCCAGTATACAAGAACACACGACTGTTGGGACTAATAGCCAATGAATAAAGCTCATCAGTAGCTTCAAATGCCCCAACAAAATGCTTATTTAACATATGGATAAACCAAATATCAACGTCATTTGAAATAAAGATATATGATATAATAATTTACAATATTAATGAATGTATGTGCTTACTTCATTTTTAAACCACTCAAAAAATCTTTCCTTTTGTAAGTGGTCCAGTTGTTCTGATCTAGTTGGATTTAGCTGATCAATGTGTTGGCTATAGAAAACATTACGCTAATGAGCACTATAGATAATTTAGAATATGAAGAAATAATTTTACAAGTATACTTACTTGAGAAATGGTTGCACCTCTGGACATTTATTGATGAGGTACCAATGTACTTGTTTTAAAGTTTATTATCTAAATGCACCATTCTTCCTTTTTCAAGAGGCCACCAACGAGTTGCAAATATATTTAATTGCTTATCCAAATGGCTACCCGAATTAAAATTTCATTCCGAATGATTGAATCTTGTTTCTATGCCTCGAAGATACATAGAACAAAATGTAAGAGACTCATTGACAACATAAGCTTCTGCAATTGAACCTTCCGGATGAGCCTTATTACGTACATATTGTTTATACGTACCAAGTGCCCTTTCGAAAGGATACATCCATCTACTTTGAACATGTCTGGCAAGTAAGGCCTCGTAAGGCAAATGCATTGATAGGTGCACCATAATGTCAAAAAATGCTGGTGGAAACATTCGTTTAAGCTTACATAAGATCACCACAATCTGCTCTTGTAACAACTTCAAATCCTTAACATACAATGTCCTTGAACAAAGTTGTTGGAAGAAATTAGAAAGCTCAATTAAAGTACTACTCTCATATTTCTGCAAGAATGATTGAATTCCAATAGGTAACAATATTTGAAGTAGTATATAACAATCATGTGTCTTCAAGCCGGATATCTTTCCACCACCTTCATTTATGCACCTGATATATTAGAAGAATATCCATCAGGCACCTTCACAGATTTTAGCCACTTACAAAATTGTCTTCTTTCATCTAATGTCAATGTGTAAGATGCATGAGGCTTATAAACTCTATTACCTTGAGTTTGTAACCATAACTTCCTTCGGATCCCCATTGAAGCCAGGTCCTCTCTTGCTTTATATGTCTTTTGTCTTACCTTCGATGCTTAATAAAGTTTCCATAACATTGTCACAAATATTCTTCTCAATATGCATTACATCTAAGTTATGTCTCAATTTAATGATGACCAATACTCCAACTCGAAGAAAATGGTCTTCTTATACCACTTTAACTCATTTGGTGCACGCTTTCGCTTTCGATGTTTATTGTTTGAATGCTTTCGAGCTTTTCAGTAGCTATGTGTTCTAATTGCATTAAATTTCTTCACTGGTCAACATTTTTGGTTTAACTCCATGCTCTCTACTTCCATCATGGAGTCTACTATTTTGCCACTTGTGATCAATAGGCAAGTAACGGCGATGTCCCATATAGCAAATATTATCTTTCAGCTTTTTGGATGAGGTTTGCTCATTAAAAACTGGACATGCCTTATAACCTTTTGTGCTCCAACCAGATAATAATGAGTATGTTGAAAAATCATTCACAGTCCATAATAAAGCTACGTGCATCCGAAAACTCTCTTTCGTACATGCATCGTATACATCAATACCTTCGGTCCATAAATATTTAAGTTCATCTACTGTTGGCCTTAAAATATATCCATATCTCTTCCTGGAGATTTAGGACCGGGGATAAGTAACGACATCATGAAGAATGTCTCTTTCATATATTTCCATGAAGGCAAGTTATAAGGTACTAAAATGATGAGCCACATACTGTATGCATTACTCATGTTCCCAAATGGATTGAATATGTCTGAAGCAAGACCTAACCTTACATTTCTTGGTTCACTGGCAAAATTAGGATACTTTTGATCAAAATCTTTCCATGCTTCTCCATCTGCTAGATGTCGTAACACTCCATCTGTGATCGGTCACTTATCATAGTGTCACCTCATATCTTCAGCTGTATGTCTTGAGGCATATAGATGTTTCAAATGAGGTGTGAGTAAAAAATATCGCATAACTTTATAAAGTATCTTCTTACCTTTGTCTCCAACCACTTGGTACCTAGGCTCGTTGCATACCGAATATTTTTCTAAAGAGGCATTCTCCTTCCAAAAGATAGCACAATCATGCTTGCATACATGTATGTTCTCGTAGCCTAAACCCAACTCATTCATCTTCTTTTTGGCCTCATAGTGCAAAGAAGGTATCCTAGTACCATTCGGAAATGCCTTTTTCAATAGTTCAAGCAACATATTGAAAGACTTATTTGTCCACTGATTGAGGACCTTAATGTGCATTAACTTCACTAAGAATGTCAAAGCAGAAAACGTTTCACATCCAGAATAAAGCTCAGATTCCACCTTATTGAAAAGATCATCCAATTTCTTACTGTGATCGGTCCTTCCATGGTCAGACATCATCAGATTGTCATCATCATTGCCAACCTCAGTGTGAGCACCACTTGGGCCAGCGATGTCCTATAATGCTTCGACCATCTCATCTTGTTCCCTTTCTTGGTCATCATCTTCATTCTCGTTTTCATCCGAGACATTGCTTCCAAACTGTTCTCCATAAAAATACCACGTTTGATACATCTTCGAGAAACCCTTTAACGAACAGTGTAATTTAACTAAATCAGGCTTATGCCATGATCATTATAACACCGCACACAAGGACAACGTATCTTTCCTTCTTCATTACCATGAAGCCTTGCCTTTTCTATGAACTTCTTGATACCGGCTGTATATTCAGGACAATTTCGATTCTTTAGATGTATCCAACTCTTATCAATCAGCATTGTTGGATGACACTAAATCTGAGTAAAATAGCCATAATTCATTGGATGATATCAAATCAATAACAAGTGCAGTAATAACATTCGTTGGATAAGATAAGGAGAACCAAATAATATGTTATTTGATCTATTTATTTGTTTATTAAAAAAGATGATCATCAAATCATTTTCATGTGGGGCTTATCCTTACCATTTTTATCAAAAAGAGAAAAGATAATGCATGTTGCCATCAAGATAGGAATGCAACCATTGAAACACATTGGTATCTGGTCAAGATGAGTGATCACATGTAGAAATAATTATCTGGACTATTAGGGCATCCACACCTCCTTGTCTTTCATGTTCCATCATTGAATAGTATTATCTTCTCTGTCTTTAGGTTTGTGTTGGTGGTAATACTAACAAAGATTCTTTTTACAACACCTAGTGACTTTATTCTCATCCATCTCAAAATTGCTGAAAAACCAGCGGCTACTTTCATTAACTCAGTAGTCGTAATGTCATACATAAATTTTTCTGGCACCGTAACCAAGGTTCTAAAAAACAAATCAAAAAAGGATTTGAGTCAATAGAACTCTGTTGCATTGTTGATTTTGTGCATAAAGCCTATTATTGAAATATTGTTGTACTTAGAAAACATACAGGCACATAAGTAGAGACAACTCTATTCTAGAATTCTGCCTCATAGAGGCCTCGATGGCAAAGTAATATGAATGAAGCCAAAACCCAAATCATGCTTATGGGTTGTTGCAGATCATGATGTTTACATATTATGATTATAAAAATTACTGAGCTATCACAAGTGTTTTTCAGTACTTTTAAAGGATTAAAAAGGAAAAAAATGCTGCATTAGAATAATTTTTTAGTAAAAATAAAGGCAGTAGGTCCATCCTGTCCGTTTCATTTCACAAAGTAGGACAACTATGGGATGAAACAACAGACAGAAACAAAGCAAACACTAAGATAAGCACCAAACTAAAGTACAACTGAAAAACCAAACTATAATCATTTTCTGATAGTGTGTAACAAATTTAATAATTGTATTGGTACATCTCGGTGTCATTAGCTCGTCTTGCTTTAGTTTTGTACTTCATGTTTGAGCTACACCAAATCCACCTGAAATTAAGTTGGGATCCTACAACCCGTGTCAGCCAATCTATCAATGCTCATGAACTAACCTACCTAACCAAACTGTATGACAGAGCACCTAATTGATCCAATCTTCCAATGTTTATAAGATGAGTTATTCTGAAGTATTAAATGAGTGTAACCACTCTATAAAATCCTTAGCTTAAGCTCATGACACTACTCGACTCAAATAAAATCTACCCCATGGCATCCAACCAAATAAAATTTTGGTTTTAAAATTTCATGCATACCTGACCAAATTGGAAGGGTTTATTTAGAGTACTTCTATAAGATTCTTTTGGGAAGCCAGTATTTAATCCCACCGCTCAAAGTCTCCTTCAAAGCCTTCAGCCCTTATACCATCTCCTAAAACCCTTCTACTTTTCAATACCACCCATATACAACTAAAAGTATAGTAGCAAAAGCCAAATCGGAAAGCTCTGACTAAACTCCAATTAATGTAGCCAGGCTTTGATGGAATCTAATTTTCTAAAATTTTCTAAATTTTGTTATTCTGGTATAGTTTCATATTTAGAATTCTGGCATGCAGGCCATAATTTATATTGTTTTATGATATTTTGCAAAGAAGGATGGAACAATCAAGTTCAGGCTTCTTTTCTTTGCACCTCAAATTGTATCGTGGCAGATACGAGGTAAGAAGTGATCCATTTCTTGCTAGATTGTAAACCTGTCACCTGATTTCCAGATAAACTCTTCAAATTATGGCACAGATCAAGTTCATTGTTGATGATGTTTGGAAAATTGACCCACTGCCCCCTATTGTGCATGATAACGGTTATGAGAACAACCTCCTTATCATCCCTTGAGACCTGGTATGAAATTTATGTAGCCTGTTGTGCAGAGTCAAATTAGTCTATCAAATTTTTTTAATTCATTTTCAATGATCCATAATGAAGAATTTAATATGTGGAAATGTTATCTTGTGTTTTTGTGAAGCAAATTTTCCTCGCATTCTAAATGGAGAATATCATGATTACAAGACCTTCACGTCCTATTCATCTTCTAAACCATTGTGAAGTTCTGGAAGAGCTTCTGGAGTTGCTCTGGTATTTTGAATTAACTTAATCTTAGTCATATAGTTGTTTTCTAAGCGTCAAGCACTACTGTTTCAGGTCCCATGGCTGATCCCTCTTGTGCCTAAAGTTCATTTGCCTCAAATCTGGCATCAAATATGAGGATTGATGTCAAGATTATGGCAATTTATAAAATGTTGTCAAGTTTTTTTTTTTTTTTTGGAAGAGACGGGCGATCACACTAGTCTAGTGCGAATCAATCCAGATACATCAGAATGTAAAATTTGCAACAGCACAAGGGGGCAAGGATCACCCACCCTCCATAGCCTATAACCTGCATGCTGAGCCACGACCGCCACTGCCCAGTCAGCAGCCGTGTTGGCTTCGCGAAAGACATGACGGATCTGGGCAGTATCCACCTGCTGAAGCATAGTCCAAATGTCCCTGAGGATCGATTAGTGGAAACATCAGGAACACTCTCCTTCCGCATCCACTGTATAACAGTCATAGAGTCTCCCTCAATCACAAGCCTCTGAGCTCGAAGAGTCTGGGAAGCATAAGAAATACCAGCCCAAGCAGCATAAAGCTCGGACATAGGGATAGGAAATCCAGAGTGCCGAATCCACCAGCCGCCAACATATCACCATGAGGCCCACGAATGATGAAAGCCGAACCGGCTAGTCTGCCACGGACACTCCCATCAAAGTTGATTTTGACATACCCTGGAGGGGGGGCTCCCAAGAAATGAAAACCGTACGCCGGTTCGCTGCCGGAGCAGCAGGGGAACCCCAGAGGCCAGAGATGTCATAACCAGCAGAATGAATAGCACGGGCACAGTCCGCAGACACAGATCTAATCCTCCTCACAATATGATGCGAAGAAATACAGTCCTCCGAGAAAATAATCTGATTCCTCGATAGCCAAATCTGGTAAGCCGTGACCGCCCAAAGACCACGAATATGCTGAGGAGCCTTCCGAAGATCCTGGAAAAAGATAGGACGAGGAGAGCCATAATCATCCACTCTATAGCCATACCCCATCTGGTGCCAAATCCCACTAGCTCTTGGGCATTTGAAGATAGCATGGTCAGTAGACTCATCCTCCAAACCACAGAGGGGACATGTCGGCTGGATAGACAGGCCCCTACGAGAGAGCAGAGCACACGTCGGTAAGCAGTCTCAAAGAAGCTTCCAGATAAAAAGCTGAACCCTAGGAAGAGTAGGAAGCGACCATATCCACGCAGCATCCTTTGATTCCTGAGGCTGAGACCTAAAGATCTCCATAAGATCCCTGAAAGGAGCCCTAGAGAGGGAGGATCTCTGCCATAATCTCACATCACCCGAGGGGCCCCAGATAATAGGAATAGAAAGGATCCGCTGAGAAAGTTCATCACCAAAAAGGCTGGTCACCATAGGGATATTCCAAGAGGGGGGATCTGATGAGATCAAATCCTTGACCCTCAAGTTAGTAGGAATATCAGAGCTGATAAATGATGGCCACCGAGACAGAGGAATCTCAGAAATCCAAGATTCCTGAATAGCATCAATAGAGTGGCCATCACCAACCATCCAAGAGACATTCTGCATGATATAGTCACCAACCTGACACACCTCCTTCCAAAAGAAGGAACATCCCCTGGGCGGCAATATGAGCTCCCCTGACTTCTAATCACCATATCTCGCACGCATCACAGAGCTCCAGAGGCAGTGCGGCTCCAGAAGAAAGCGAGAAGCATGTCTGGCCAACAAAGCTTATCGCCTTACCACCAGGATTGAATCCCAAGACCCCCTTCCTGAATAGGCCTACAGATCATGTCCCACGATAAGAGATGAATACCATGCCCGTCTTGCATAGAAGCCCATAAAAAATTCTCTAAAGCATCTCTCAATCCTCCTCAAACAGGTAGTCGGAATGGCCACATTCGACAGCATATAGAGCGGAAGGGAAGAAAGGACCGACCGAATAATAGTGAGATGGGCCATCATAGATAGATCTGTGACATGCCAACCCTCGATACGCTGACGGACCCGCCTCTCTAGATCCACAAAGTCAGAACAACGAGGACGTCTGCCAGTCATGGGGATCCCAGATACATGAATCGATCAGTTGAATAGAGATTCCCAACCGATTAATAATAGCTACTCTGGTGGATCTAGGAGTCTTCGGGCTAAAGCAAATAGAAGACTTCTGAGATTGACCTTCAACCCGAAGCCTGGCAATAGCGCTGAATAATGGAATCAAAGGTAGCCGCATTAGCTGTAGAAGCCTGACCCAAAAGGATGCAATCATCAGCAAATAAAAGATGAGATATGGAAAGGCCCACATCCCCCACCACAAAAGGGACAATCCTCAGATTATGCTGGGCCTGATGAAGAGCTCGAGAGAGATCGTCCATCGCCAAAATGAACAGAAGGGAGATAGCGGGCATCCCTGACGTAATCCAACCGATGAATAGAAAAACTCAGATGGGCTCCCATTGACGATCAAAGAGAAAGAAGGCCTCTGAATACAGGCCATAACCCAATCGATAAACATCTCAGCAAAACCGAACTCCTGAAGAGAGCGATGCAAGAAGGTCCAGCTCAGTCTATCATATGCTCTCTCCATATCTAGCTTAATAGCCATAAGACACCGTCTGGCAGGGGCTCTATGAAGATCATGCATAAACTCCTGAGTGATGAGGACATTGTCCGAGATAGACCGTCCTCTAATAAACGCCTCCTGCTCCTCAGAAATAATACGAGGGATCACAGCACGGAGGCAGGAAGCTAAGAGACGGGCACAAATCTTGTACAGAGTAGTGCAGAGGCTAATCGGCCTAAAGTGCTGAGGAAGAGAAGCATCCGAGCGTTTAGGCACAAGAGTAATAAGAGTCCGATTCCAATCCTCAGGAATGTACTTAGATTGGAAAATAATTTGGATAGCCTGAACCATCTCCTGCCCCACAATATCCAATAATGGCAAAAAAGAAGGGCGAAACCCATCCGGCCCAGGAGCCTTATCCTGACCAAGCTCCCAAAGAGCCCGACGAACCTCCTCCGCAAAAATAGGCCTGACAAGCATGGAGTTATCCAAAGAGGACACCTTCCTGGAGTCAGAAATCTGAGTAACCGGACCACCTTTACCAGAAGATTCAGACCATCTGGATTGGAAGAAATGAAGAAGCTGAGACCGGATAGAATGAATATCCTCCTGATGGTGCCCCTCAGCATCAACAAGCCTCCGAATCCTATTAACAGCCCTCCGCCTCAGAGTAGCCTGGTGGAAAAATCTGGTATTCCGATCCCCTTCACGGATCCACAGAACCCTGGATCTCTGCCTCCAATATAACTCCTGCTGACGAAGAAGGGAGTGATGACGAGCAAGGTTCTCTCGCAATAGAGAGAGATCAGAGTCCAAGAGAAGACCATCCTGGTCCTCCTCGACTGAATGGCACATATAATGGCTTCAGCCTGCTCCACTTGCCTATCCAGATCCCCAACCTCCAGCCTATTCCATCTGGAAATTCTACGACTGGCCAACATGAGGCGGCGAGATATCCGGTAGACAGCATTACCCCTGATAGGAAGGTGCCAGATCTGAGAAATAATACCCGAGCAGCAGAATGGACCATCCAAAACCGTTCAAATCTAAACTGTTTCCTCTGCTGAAGATTAGCCTCCAAGGAAATCAGAATAGGACAGTGATCCGAGGCGATCCTAGGAAGGTGAGTGACGGTGACAGCAGGGAATTTATGGAGCCACTGAGCAGTAGCCAGAGCTCTATCAATTCTCTCCCAAACACGAGCTGTCCCCTACCGATTATTACACCAAGTAAATTGGGGCCCCGAATACCCCAAATCCATCAGCCCCATAGATCCAATGAAAGTTCTAAATTCATTAATATCAGCAGAGTTTGAGACTGGCCTGCCCCCTCGCTTCTCACTAGCCTCAGTAATGCAATTGAAGTCACCAGCAATAATAGAAGGAATCCCTTGATCTAGGAGAGCGGATAGCTTGGACCAAAGAACCCGTCGCTCCCGGTAGTCTGTGCTTGCATAGACCGCCGATAAGAACCAGGGGTCAGAAGTCCCATCAGAGACAAGGAGACCAATATGCTGATTACTCTGATGAAAAGCGTCAATCGTGACGGTAGAGTTGCGCGAAATAGCCAAAATGCCACCAGACAGCCCAACAGCCTCCACCGCATATGAAGACCAGGACCGGATAATCTGCCTCCGAAACCGCACCAAACTGTCTCCAGACAACCTGGTTTCTAAAAGGACACAAATATCAAAATTGTGTAACTGAATCAATCTACCAAAAGAGGAACGAAATGAGGGCTTATTAGCACCTCTGACATTCCAAATTAAGATCTTCATTAATTAACTGGAGATAACTGGGACCACCTCCTGGTCCTCTTCCATCACACTATCAGTATTCTTAAAAGAGCAATCCTGCAGGACTGCTGAATCAGCATCAATGTCTCCTAAACCCTGGCCCATGAGATCGACAGAAGTAGCCAGACACTCCTGATCTACAGGCCCATCTGGGTTACCCATTTTCATCTCCTGTACTGATTCCATGCAACATAGGGACTGGGGCAGATTTCGCGAGGAAGGAATGATGTCCAATCTGCATTTGGCCAGATTACCCTTGCCTTTCCCTTTTATCTTATCAGATTTGGAAATAGATCTGGGGGGCAGGCACTCGACAGGTCTCGCCCGCTTGAGGGGCGCTGAATCCCTTGCCCTATTCACCTCCTGGCCATCACCTAATGGAGCCAGAGCCAAAGAAGCAAAGGGATTAGCTGAGACCAGGGATTGGGCATTAGCAGATTCAGAGATCCCAATTTGATCAACAATCAGCTTCCCCTTAACTAATCTTTTGGAAACGGCACGCTGCAGGAAAACTGGCACAGGTACCATAGTTTGCCTATCTGAATCTTTCTCCCCATCCTCCTTAGCCGACATCACCTTTCTGTTAACAGAATCAAACGTTCCTTCAGCCACAACACCTTTGAGCTTCCCCTTAACTGAGCATTTGGAACTGGCACGCTGCTGGAAAATCGGCACAGGCACCAAAGACTGACTCTCAGAATCTATCTCCCCATACTCCTTAGCCAGCACCAGCTTCCGGTTGGCAGAGACGATCGATCCATCAGTCACAGCACCTGGAACAGGGCAATCCTTCTCCCCCCCCAGCACTTTGGAACCTGAAACAAACTTCACTGCTACAGGGAGCCGTCTTCGTCCCACCTTCGAAGTAGGAACTACGTTCAAGGAGTGGGAGAACATGGTATCGCTAGGTTGATTAGGCTGTTGAAACATTGTTGTCAATGTTATGGTATGGGTATGGTCATGGTATTGACGGAAAATTTGTTGGAAGCTTCCTCTATTTCACCTGCAATCTTTATTTTTGGCAAGAAAATGACAAAAAGTTGATGGAATCCAATTTGACCTAAAATTTTCTAAAATTTTGTTAGCTAATAAAAGATTATATTTAAAATTAAAGGTATCGCGACATAAAATTTCATATGCAAGCATTCTTTATTTCATAACACAATGAACATTATTCCACAACCAAATGGATTAAAAAAAAAATTTCTATTTTATTTGTATAAAGTAAAATTAAAATATCCAAACCATTCAGGAACAAATTGATACAATTCAACTACTCATCCTATCTTATATCATAATCCCACAATAACGTTTTAGATCCATAATTATAGGTTGAACAAAAAAAAAAGGCTCAATTACAAGAACAAAGCAATGCTGTCAAAAAAGGCCTTCCGTGTCATCCCGTTATTTGATCTCATTATCTCTTTATTTACAAACCACCCACGAAATATAAGAGCAATAAGTATAAGTTATATATAATAGTATTGATGAAGGGTAAAATTGTTATTGTATTAATGACCGCACACATCGATAATTGGATCAAATCAAATCTCAACGTCTTGTCAGCCAGCTGTCGCATCCACCAAGCAGCGAAGCCCAATCGCCTTTAGCGGCGTCGGGTCGCCCCGACGACTCAAGCTATCCTCATACCTCGGTGACTCGAGCTATCCTCATACCTCGGTAACCCGAGCCATCTATACCTCGGTAACCCGAGCCGTCCCCATACTTCTACAGACCGAGCCATTCTGTACCTCGGAGAATCGAGTTGCCCCTTTCCTCGGTCGGACCAAGGCACTCGAATACCTCTACGGAATCCGACGTGGGAGAATTCGAATTCACTATAACTGAATAAGATTCCAAACGGAGAATCATACCCAGGAGTGACCTAGGACCCATAGGGGTGGCCTATAACCTACGTAATCGCTGAATCTCAAGGCATCAACCAGCTCTCCCAGTCGTCGATCCTCTAACTGACAAGATACGGATCCTACTGGCCTCATAACAAACTTGATTCGAATCCGTTTCGAATTATAACAATTTTTGGACCTCCCCTCGCGACACGCCCAAGGAATCAGGTGATCCCCTATAAATACCACTACCCTCCAACCTCTTAGGTATGCTTGAACACTCACTCATTTTACTCATTGTCATACTGAGAACAACTCCATCTAAGCTCGAGGCTCTTGAGAGAACACCCATCTAGGGGAGCTCTTCTGTGAGAGTCTTCTCCTCACATCTACTTGCTGTAAATCTCCACTGACTTGGGCATCGGAGGGTCCTCCACAGAGGGCAACCCCCATAGCACCCTCTGCATGCGGACTGTCTTGCAGGTTCCACCCCCGAGGCGATGAGATTGGCATCCGAATTAGGAGCCAGAAGCGCATCTGAGTCGGAGAACGGATTTCTATGGCAACAGATTGGTGCTAGAGGAAGGGCCTCAAGTCCCATAAACTTGTGATCCAGGAGACAAGACTCAAAAAATCAGAAGAAGCATCCTCTAATGACCAATCGAAAAAGAGCTACATCCAAGGCTCAAGATCAAGCCGCCTCCCAAAGGCCTGATCCAATCAGTGGTATGACATCCTCACCGCCATCGCCAGCTAAAACTCCTTCACCATCGGCAATGGTGGTAACGTTGGACCAGTTCACCACTCTGTCACCGTCCTGACCGACCAACCCATCAAGGCGATTATCCATAGCGTAAAAGCATCGGGGAGAATGACCAAATGGGCCATTGAGCTGAGCGAGCACGACATTTAGTATCAGCCTCGTCCAGCCATCAAAGCCCAGGTTTTGGCAGATTTCCTCCTCGAGTGCACCATACCTGAAGATGGCTCTGCTTCGGATACCCCTAGACAACCAAAGCCCAGTGCCCCATGGTTGCTTCACGCCGATGGATCCTTCAGCGCGGGTGGTTCTGGTGCCGGCCTGGTCCTCACCAGTCTAGAGGGAGCAACTTTCGAATATGGCATCCGCTTCTCCTTTCCAGCTTCAAACAATGAAGCAGAGTATGAAGCCTTGCTTGCCGGACTCTGAATCACCCACGAGCTTAAGGTCAAAAAACTAATTGCCTACACCGGCTCCCAGTTGGTGGCTGGCCAGGTGTAGGGAGAATTTGAGGCTTGAGAGCCGAGTATGATTCGGTATCTCCAAAAGGTTCGTGATTTATCCTCCTATTTTGATGAATTTAAAATTATCCAGATCCCAAGGACTGAAAACGCGCGCGCCGACCTTCTGTCCCGCTTGGCGACTACGGAGTTAATGGATCTCGAGTGAAAATTCTACTTGGAGGTCCTGGAGAAGCCCAGCATTGCCGATGCTGACCAGATGATGCAGGTCAACACCGAACCATCCTGGATGGACCCCCTGCATAAGTACCTTAAAGAAGGGCTGCTGCCCACTGATTGATGACTGGCTATGTAAGCGGTCCTTCTCAATGCCACTGCTCAAATGCCTTCGACCAACAGAGACCGATTATGCTCTTCGGGAGGTCCATGAAGGCATCTGTGGCAATCATCTCGGTGGTCGGGCCCTATGCCACAAAGTGTTGTATTAAGGGTATTATTGGCCGACGATGTAGAAAGATGCCGATGACCTCGTTCGAGCTTGTGATTCATGCCAGAGGCACTCAAATGTCCAGAGGCTCTCCTCGGCACACCTAACTTCCATATCATCTCCCTGGCCCTTCGCCAAATGGGGAATGGATATTCTTGGGCCCTCACAACAAGGCAAAGGAAGTTCTTATTTGTTGCAATTGATTATTTCACTAAGTGGGTTAAAGCCGAAGCAGTCGCCCAGATAACCGAAGCTCGTGCTAAAGACTTCGTGTGGAGGTCCATCATCTGCCGCTTCAGCCTTCCCCACACTATCATCACCGACAACGGGAAACAGTTCGGTAACCTTAAGTTCCGAGAGTTCTGCGAGGATCATGGCATTCTCCATCGCTTGATATCGGTTAGACATCCTCAAGCTAATGGAGAAGCCGAGGTAACCAACCGAACTCTGCTACATAGAATTAAAGCTTGACTCAATCGGGCGCGAGGCAGATGGGCCGAAGAGCTCCACCATGTGTTGTGGGCATACCAAACTATTGAAAGGGTACCCACAGGGTAAACCCATTCAAGATGGCTTTTGGCATAGAAGTTGTCATCCCTGTGGAGGTCGAACTCCCCTCCCCTCACGTGGAAGGTTATTCGGAGGAATCCAACGATGAGCAACTCCAAACCGATCTTGATTTAGTAGAAGAAGTCAGGGAGAAAGCCCAAATTCGGATGGCCACCTACCAGCAAAGAGTAGCCCGCTATCACTCCACCAGAGTCCAAGGAAAATTTTTCCTTCCCGGCGATCTGGTGCTTTGAAAGACATTCGTCTCAAAGCCACTGGAGCAAGGGAAATTATCCCCGAATTGGAAAGGTCCCTACCAAGTGACGGAAGTAATCGGACCTGACACCTACAAACTCCAAGATTTGGATGAAAATCTATTCCTCGAATATGGAACTTGGATAATCTCCACGCATATCATTCAGTAAAAGTACGCTCTTACTAAATTCATTCTGTTCATTGAATTAAATTTAATTCTCAAAGACTCGCAAAATTTTTATAACTCTCTTTGGAAGCTGCAATGAGAAGCAGGTCCTGCTGTACATAAAATCCTCGGTCGGGCCGAGCGATCTGCATACCTTGGCCGCGCCAAGTAAAATATAATCTTGAAGCCTCGGCCAAGCCGAGTAACGGTCTCCGTACCTTGGCCGCACCAAGTAAAATATAATCTTTTTAAATCCTCGATCGGGCCGAGCGATCTCCGTACCTTGGCCGCGCTAATTAAAATATAATCTTGAAGCTTCAACCAAGTCGAGTGACGATCTCCGTACCTTGGTTGCGCCAAGTAAAATATAATCTTGAAGCCTCGGCCAAGCCGAGTGATGGTCTCCATACCTTGGCCGTGCCAAGTAAAATATAATCTTGAAGCTTTGGCCAAGCTGAGTGACAGTCTCCGTACCTTGGCCATGCCAAGTAAAATATAATCTTTTAAATCCTCGGCCGAGCCGAGCGATCTTCGTACCTTGGCCGTGCCAAGTAAAATATAATCTTGAAGCCTCGGCCAAGCCAAGTGACAGTCTCCATACCTTGGCCGCGCCAAGTAAAATATAATCTTGAAGCCTCGGCCAAGCCGAGTGACGGTCTTCGTACCTTGGCCGTGCCAAGTAAAATATAATCTTTTTAAATCCTCGATCGGGCTGAGCGATCTCTGTACCTTGGCCGTGCCAAGTAAAATATAATCTTGAAGCATCGGCCAAGCCGAATGATGTCTCCGTACCTTGGCCGCGCCAAGTAAAATATAATCTTGAAGCCTCGATCAAACCGAGTGATATATTTCTGAATAATCTCCGAAACCTCGGCCAAACCGAGTGATATATTTTTGAATAATCTTCGAAGCCTTGGCCAAATCAAGTGATATATTTCTGAATAATCTCTGAAACCTCAGCCAAACCGAGTGATATATTTTTGAATAATCTCCAAAGCCTCGGCCAAACTGAGTGATATATTTCTGAATAATCTCCGAAGCCTCGGCCAAACCGAGTGATATATTTCTGAATGATCTCCGAAGCCTCGGCCAAACCGAATGATATAGTTCTAAAGCTTCAGCATGATCGGGTGATTTCTCAAATACTCTGGCACGACTAAGGCATCCTATCATGCTTCGGCAGAGGTAACTAACCTTCCTCCACTTACCAGCAAGATTATACAAGTTCTTTCATCCCATCGAGTAGGATCATGTATGCATCATAAGTTCACAGGGCCGCCCAAGCCCTCCTCTGACCTAAACAGAGGTGAATGCTTCCTCCGCAGAGGACTAAATATTGTGCTTAACAAAAACAAAGTAGCAAAAGCACCGCTGGACTTATACTGCGGTAGCGCAATATGAGTAAGATAGCTCTCAGCACAACCATACTGAAAAAAGAAACAAGTAGTCGAAGAAGAAAGGGTAAGAACTTTCTTTATTAATGAAAAGTTACAACCTCCTGAGAGGCATTACAAGTGCATCATAGCATAAGAAATAAAGACAAATAAAATAAAAGCTCGGTTGAGCGGCTTCGGTCGATAACGATGTTTCTGCATCCGATCCTAGAAATCAGAAAAACCAATCGGCTCCATTGGGCCACTAGTTAATGTCAAAGAGCAAAGTAGGCCATCCACGGATCCCCAAGACGGATGCGTTGAGGGATCCTAACCAGGTCAAAGACCTGTGGATGCTGATGCTGAGGATTCCTCCTCCCCCAAGTGGGATGGTGGGTTGCTATCCACTGCCCAACAACATAGACAAAGGACTAGCAGATCAACACCACTCTCCTCCCTCCTCGCTCAAGAAAAGACCTCTCAGGTGGATGAACTAAGAGATCCAAATTGAGGAGGGAGGTGAGTCCCATGTCTTCTATGGGGAATACGTATGCTTTGTGTTTCCTATGGTCCCCATGGCAAGTGACAAAGGCCACACAGGAAGCGCATACATGCGCTCCCCATATGACCTCTATGTGCCTCCTCATGCGCTCTCCATATGACCTCCGAAATTCCTTCCTTGAGGACCACTTGCTCTTCAGCATCTTCTTCATCACCCCAGCTATCTGAGACGAACCAGCTTTCAAAAGAGAAGCTCGATCTCTTCGCTCTCAATGAAACATGCACCATGAAAGCCCTTACAACTCACAGAAAGAGAAAATCTTGGGAGATAGCCGAATGCGGTCCGCTCTCCCCATTTTTATAGGCAAGCAAACTGGGAGAAACCATTAAAGAAGGGAGCCCCGAAATTCGAAACGCCCTGGCCGCACTGCCACGTGGTAGATCAAAAGAAAAGGGCACTTTTCAAAGCGCACCGGACGCGCCTCCCAGGCTATGACGGAAGATGAAGATTTCCTTCCGATCTCAAATCAAGAGCCTTAAATGTAGGAAACCAACCGCAGGTCCTTGAGATATGGGCAGGCCTGGGAAATCCCCTTTCGAAAACGATGCCGTCCAATGGCGATCGAGTGCTTATCGCGTACGCTAAAGAGACCCGTATTGGAAAAGGCCAACGAGATAAATACCTTAAGAGGAAATGAAGCATCCTTTAGCAAAGCCGTTTTATATGCCTCGGCAAAAAACATACCAACTTTTTACTTCGGACAAACCGAACTATCTAACCTCGGCCCCAGCCGAGGTATTTGCATAGTTTTTGGTCATTTCACGCCGAACCATTTTGTGCCTCGGCAAACCAAGTTAGCTTGCGCGCACCTAACCTCGGCCCCAACAGAGGCAAAGTCGGAGTTACGTTCCATGGCAAAACCAAACAATTTTATGCATCAACAAAACCAGTTCTAGCTTCGATTGAGCAAAATCTTCAATTCGGAACCCCTAAGGGCTATTCAACCTTAAAGCACATTTCGTTTACGATTCGTTTACCATCGAAGGAACTCCCAGCAAAAAGGTCGTTCGAAAAGACAATAACCAAAGCGATAAGACAAAGCAGAAAGAGATTAAAAGATTCATTCATTGAATTTTGATCAGATTACAAGTTGAAAAAGCAAAAAATACATGAGCAATCCTTAAGAATCAGGGTTCGGGTCGGTCCCAGGAACCTCCTCGGTAACATCCGGAAGGACTTGACTCGCTACACCCACTTTGAATGTTGTTGGAAGAGAAATCTCGGGTTCCTCGGCAGTGAGCTGAGGGCATTTTTCAGGAGCCGTGGCCTCATCAGGACCCAGGATGGCATCAAGGTCAATGTCTGAGATGTCCTCATATTCCGCTTCTTCGGCCCCCGGGGTACGAGTATCAAATAGCTTGGCCTCCAGAAAAGATAAATCTAACTCGGGATACACTCAAAAATCTTTGCTCGAGTTTCCTCTTCGCTGAACCGAAATGCATCGGTGCAAGCATCTTTACACTCCTCAAAGAATTGAACAGAACTTTTGTACTCCTCTACAGCCGAGGTAATTCGATCGTTAGCTTCAGCTAGCTGGCCCCCAAGTTTGAGATTCATTTGGCGACTCACGGCCAACTCCGCCCTTAGGGCCTTAAATTGCTCCTGCGTCTCGAGCTCGATTTTGCCTATCTGCAAATATCAGGTCATTTGAGGCCATAAACAAAAGAAAAGTGTCAGAAACAAGTAAATGAGAAAACACTATACCTCTTCCTCCCACCGAGCCATTTTATCACTCAACTCATGGACTCTTTCCAGGGCCTTCAATTTGGCCGCTTTATTCTGTTGGAGACCCTCCTTGAGGTCGTCAATCCGGGACTGTCTGTCCCTGATTTCTTGCTGAGATTGATCGAGATCAGCGGTGAGTTTGACAATCTGACCATGCTTCCATTTCAATTGATCTTTCCTATCGGTGAGTCTTTTATTCAGGCCGACGAGTTGATCTTATTGTCATCGGTACCTGCATTCCTCCTCGTCGAGCTTCTTGACCCAACTATCTTTTTCCTTGGCATAACTGCTCTTCAGCTGACCCCACCTCTTGTCGAAGTGCCGCTGCAAGGCATTGATTTCGTCGGCATGCTTAGCCTTGATTTAGGATAACTCCAAGCAAGCCTTGTCCGACTGTTCACGAAAATCCTGGAGCTCTTTGACTTGAGCCTTGAGCCGAGAGGCCCTCTCGACGGTAATTCGGTAGGACTCACCCATCGTTTCGAGGTCCATCTGAACAGACACCAAGGCTCTGGAGAGCCGGCTGGTCGAATCCACCCTTGTTCGAAGGTTGGCCGCCTCCCTCCTGGCCTGAGCGTAGGCCCACATGGCCAAATTTAAGCACCAATTTAGCACCCTCATAATTAAGGCATTCTGCAGAACAAACGCAAGTAAAAAAACTATGGCCGAACCAGCCGACTAAGAATTATAACCTTGGTATGATGACTCACTCGAAAGGCATAGTTTGTAGCGATCTTCATAAGAGCGGCGCTACTAATATCAGAGAGAAGGTAGACATCCTTCAGTGCCCCGAACCGACCTAAAGTTGCATCAATAATGTCCCCAACTGCAGGCTCATTCGTCGAGGAACTCCCCCAATGCGCAGTACAGACCGCATCAAGGCAGTGAATATATCATCCACCTCTGGGCCATGAATAAGAGAACTCATAGCCGAAGAACTGGCCTGAGGGACTTCAGCCTGAGGAACCGCCATCTGCTTGGCTTCCTCCATCAGAACTTTAGCCTGCAGAGCCTCGGATGCTTTGGCCCTGGTTGAAGGAACCTCTGTCCGAGCGTCCCCTTCATTCAGTGGTTCTTCTTCTTCTTCTTCCTCCCCAAATGTAGCTTCATCCCCGGCGGACTCTACCCGCACCTCGGTCTCTCCCATGGCACCCCTTGGTGCCATAAGAGAGAGACCTCAGCAGGAGGCACCTCGACCTCTATCAACCTTTCGACGGACAGCTCCACTTGAGCTTCGGCAGTCGCAATTGCCTCTTCTGACCTCTCAGCCAGAGTAGGGACCTCCTCCCCATCCACGTGCTGCACCAAAGGGATGCTGACCACAGGTAGATGAGGCTGGTTAGCCTCGGGTGGGGGGATTACCGGGCGAACCGGTGATATTTCCTCGGCATCGTTCGACATGACCATAATTTGAAGGGGGAAAACCTCGATGGCTCCCTCCGAGTTTCCCCCAGCAGCTCTCTCCACCTCCGCTACCGTGTCCCCCTCTGGCAGAGGGGGCGCACCGACCGCAGCCGACACTCCCGCCTCCCCCCTCTCAGGGGTAGAAGAGTGGCGGTCGATGCTATCTTTCCTTGGCTCCTTTGAGTGAGAACCGGAAGGATGGATCCTCTTCTTGGACCTGTGCTTGTCCCCAGAGCTGGAGCCCCTGTGGTGCTTGCCCAGCTCCTTCCTCATTTGGACCACAAATGCAGACCTCTTGGCTAAAAACATGACAGATATTCAGTTAAACAGTAATGGAATTACCTAAACATACTAACCATCAAAGCGAAGACTTACCTTGGGGGTCAATGGAGCTAAGCCCAACGGCGAAAAGGGCATCCTCTGATAATAAGGCGCTGGCCGATACCACCTGACCACTGTGAAGGGTTACCAGATCTTTCTTCTCCTGCTTGCTTAACTCCGGGCGCGCCTCCGGATCCTTCAAATAACTCACCCATCTCCTCAGAAAATTTGAGCCGATGTTTCCTTCGGCAATGAAAAATTGGGACTTACACTCCTTTATCGAAGACGCATTATCAAAATTATCTTGAACGACTTTCGGGGGCCAATATAAGGCCACTCAGAGCTTCTCTCGGAGACTAGGTTGTAGCAAATTCGGAACATAGGAAGGGTCGCAGTCACCCCAACATGACTGCACATTGAGATGAACCCGATAAGATTGCGCTAGCTATTTGGAGCCACCATTGTTAGGTATATGTTATAAAACCTCATCACCTCCTATACCAACGGATGAAGAGGGAATCGGAGACCTGCCCTCAAGCTCTCCTCATAGAAGAAAACTCCATGGCTTAACCTAGTCGGAACCCTATGCTCAACCCTCGGCACCCACAAGGCTACATCCTGAGGAACCTTGTAATGGCGATGAATTCTATCCAGGTCATCAAGAGTTACCTCAGAGGTAGCATTGCCTGGACCTTTCATATTGGCTGAATAAGAGGTGGAACACGAACAAGCAAACAAGGGCTCAGAAAAGAATGGAAAATCTCTATGGCAGGGATGAAGAGGCATTGCAGAAAGAGCGCGGCCCTAGCCCTCTTTAAATAAACGCTTCAGAAGGAAAGCCCAAGATGCCAAAACTTCTGATATGGGCACTAGAAATAAAGGAGTCCCGCCACGCGGAACTCCCACTATCGTGGCCTGCTGGAAACGAGGTGTTTCCTCCTCGAGCTACGACAAAAAATGATAATGAAACAGCGGCCCGTCATTTACGAGATTATCATTGCCCGCCTCTTCGAATCCTCCAAATAAGATTGTTCTGGAACTCTACTCCCTATATCCGAATTTACACTTTGGACTAGGGAGTGGGGGGTATGTGATGAGGGGTAAAATTATCATTGCATTAATGACCGCACACATCGATAATTGGATCAAGTCCAATCTCAACGTCCTGTCAGTCAGCTGTCGCATCCACCAAGCAGTGAAGCCCATTCGCCTTCAGCGGCATCGGGTCACCCAGACGACTCGAGCTATCCTCATACCTCGGCGACCCAAGCTATCCTCATACCTCGGTGGTCTGAGCTATCCTCATACCTTGGTAACCCGAGCCGTCTATACCTCGGTAACCTGAGCCGTCCCCATACTTCTACAGACCGAGCCATTATGTACCTCGAAGAATCGAGTTGCCCCTTTGCCTCGGCCGGACCAAGGCACTCAAATACCTCTACGGAATCCGGCACGGGAGAATTCGAATTCACTATAACTGAATGAGATTCCAAATGGGGAATCATATCTAGGAGTGACCTAGGACCCACAGGGGTGGCCTAGAACCTACGTAATCGCTGAATCTCAAGGCATCAACCAGCTCTCCCAACCATCGATCCTCTAACTGATAAGATACGGATCCTACTGGCCTCATAACAAACTTGATTCGAATCTATTTTGAATCATAATGATTTTCGGACCTCCCCTCGCGACACGCCCAAGGAATCAGGTGATCCCCTATAAATACCACTGCCCTCCAACCTCTCAGGTACGGTTGAACACTCACTCATTTTACTCATTGTCATACTGAGAACAGCTCCATCTGAGCTCGGGGCTCTTGAGAGAACATCCATCTAGGGAAGCTCTTATATGAGAGTCTTCTCCTCACATCTGCTTGCTGTGAATCTCCATTGACTTGGGCGTCGAAAGGTCCTCCGCAGAGGGCAACCCCCATAGCACCCTCTGCGTGCAGACTGTCTTGCAGGTTCCACCCCGAGGCGACAAGATCGGTGTCTGAATTAGGAGCCAGAAGCGCACTCGAGTTGAAGAACAGATTTCCACGGCAACAAGTATATTTTTATAAGATAACCCTTTTTCTTGTAGTGACATGTGTTGAGTTAGGGCCACTGATTATCTAGCTAATTGCTTTCAGCCCACAAACACAAAGAATATGGCAATCAAACAAAGGCATTGCATGTTGAACTATTTCATTCTAGCACATAAGGATTAGATTAGAGAGATTCTACTATAACTCAGAAAAATTGCACAAGAAAGCAGCCTGGTGCATTGCACCAACCACATTGCTTCATTTAATGGCATACTTCATCATGCCAGTTCAAAGGGAGCCATGATAGTGCACCACACCAACAAAGAGAGCAATGATAATACACCACAACAGCTAAGTGATGACATTGTTGGGTTTATTAAGCATTTTCCATTAAGTCATGACACAACATATCTAAACACATGTACATATAAAATATAAGAATAAACTTTACAGTAACAATCAGCATCTTGGTTCTAAACCTGCATCGATCCATCAATTACACAAGTCAATTTAATGTACCAAAACTTGATATACTATTAAATCTCAGTTCAATATTTGGCATATTATAACTTTCACAATCACTTTCTAATCTAATTATTTGTAACAATAGAGTATATACTGTTGCTGCCAAATCACTTGCAGTGAGCGTTGGGTGAACTAAGATCTCCACTGGCCTTCAGAAACATGGAGAGATCACCTTCTTCTTCTTCCAAAAGCTTGCAAAAAGCCTCGGACCGGTGGTTCCGGTGGGGACCCTCCGACGCTCAAGTTAGTGACTCGTAGCACATGAGTTTTGTATTAGAGCAGTGCTTGAGAGAGAGAGCTCCCCACCGTTAGGGTTGGCTCTTATATACCTGCTCGGAGTCCTTCTTACCCTTCCGTCATAACAGCTGGATTTTTTTCTTCTGTTGAGATCGGCTTCATAGATTAGCACCAGATGGTTAGATACGTTCTGCGAATATCGGCACGTGTGCAATACCTGTAACTGCCCGTGATCTTGGTAAAAAGTGGGTGAGTGGATCGCATTGTATAGTTTTAAGTCCGTTCAACATCGAAATTCGTCTTCATGATAGGAATTGCGTTAATGGCTGAGATTGGAGCCGGATTTGGAGCTGGGGGCCGAGGCTGAGGCCAGGAACTGATGCTGGAGCCAAGGCCGAGGCTAGGAGCCGATGCTGGAGCCGAGGTCAGGGCAGAGGCCGAAGCTAGAAGCCGATGCCGGAGCCAAGGCCGGGGCCAAGGCTGAAGCCGGGAGCCGATGCTGGAGCCAAGGCCGGGGCTGAGGCCAAAGCCGGGAGCCGATGTCGGAGCCAAGGCCGGGGCCGAGGCCGAAGCTGGGAGCCGATGCTGGAGCCGAGGCCAGGGCCGAGGCCGATGCCGGGAGCCGATGCCGGAGCCGAGGCCGGGGCCGAGGCCAAAACCGGGAGCCGATGTCGGAGATGAGGCTGGGGCCGAGGCCGAAGCTGGGAGCCGATGCCGGTCGAAATTATTACCCTTGCTTCGAAGGCGTTTGTTATAGTGCCGCTAGGAGGGATGGTTAGTCACATCAGATGCCCCCCGCCCCTAAGATGAGAGAGCGTGTACTCATCAACGAAAGGGGTGTTAGTATCTGCAGTACCTCATGGTGGCCGATCCTATCTATTTGGGTTGTTGGGATTGGGCAAGATTTTCCTTTAGCGTGGAACCATGGAAAGGCGGGTGCCATCATTGCGGTGAGGTCACCACCGTTCCTTCATAGGCGGTGCCCATCGCGTCCTGCGCACCGAGTGGGCGCCGGAGCGGTCTCCAATAACGAACAGGCACGTGACCAACTAGAGGAAGGCGGGATGATTTGAAACATGGGTATAAAAGAGGGTTGCTCTGGGTTTGAGCCGCTTCTACTGGTTTCATATTCCCTACCGACTGTTCAAGCCTGTTCATCTTCCACCACCCGAGCCCTCCATTGCTGACTTTCGACCTCCAACTTCAGGTTAGTTCTGCTCCCATGGCCTCCTCATCTCTTTCCTATTCGATTTCCGATTACAGGGCCTATTCTTCCAACCATTGACAACCTTCCCCTTCTACCCTTCTCAGTTGGTCCTCCTCTGCAAGGGATGCTCCTGTGGAAGAGCGGCAGCCTGCGGGGCGGCCTTGCACCGGAAATCGCCCCGCCATCGGACGGGCTCATGTTTAGCGCCGTCCGGCGACCGTCGGCCCTTCTTCCCATGCGAGGTAGTCCCCCGAAAGAACTGCCTCCATCATGACTGCTCAAGAGATAATTAATCTCAGGGCTCAGTATCAAATCCCCACTGACCTTCGTCTCTACCGGCCTTTACCCGAGTATTGAGTAACCTCTTCTTATCCAGGTCGGGTCGCCCTTTATGAACATTATTTCAAGGCTGGCCTTCGCATCCCCATTCACCCCTTCATATTAAATGTATTAGACTGGTATTCATTAGCTTTGGCACAACTAGTCCCAAATTATATTCGGACCCTTGTTGGTTTCATGGTGTTGTGCCACTTCCATGGGATTGAGGCTAGACTTTCACTCTTACGTTGCTTCTACACCCTTAGGAAATAGTCGGGTTGGTGGTCCTTTGCTCCTAGACCTGCCAGATCCCTTAGATTGTATCTTCCTTCCTCCATCAAAGGTTGGAAAGATAGGTTTTTCTTTGCCCAAATTGAGGGGGTGAGGACCGAGTGGGAGGTTCCCAACACCGAACCGAACAAAAACTCGTCAGTGCTTTCGAAGGACCGAGAGGCGTTCGAGCAGTTGATCACTGCCGACGTCCCCCGCTGCAATCGATTGCTATCCGAAGAGAATCTTCGGCTAGCAGGTCTTATTTTCGATGATGGTGAGCAGCGTTACCTCTTCATTTCTTTGCGTTCATCTCTTTCCCTCTAACTTTGCCTTTTGGCTTACAGGCATGGCACCATCGCTGAACAGGATAAGGCAAGCTGCTACGAAGAGAAGGAAGGATCGAGAGGATGGGGCCCCTGCTGAGGAGAGGGCCGCCAAGATTGTTAAGGAAACCGAGGCCAAAAAAGCCTCAGAAGGGAATGAGGCGGAAAGGGCCAAAGCCGAAGAGGCCCTAGGAAGCGAGGCAAAAAGGGCTGAGGCTAGAGAGGCATCAGGATGGAGCAAGGCGGGGGAAAGGGATCGACCTGTCTGCCTTCACCAACACCGCCTCTGTCTTCCATTGATCTGACCGGCACTTCTCCAGAGCGGGGGACTAAAGCATCGTCACCATAGCCCATAGCTCCCGAAGTGGAGCCAACCAACTCGGCTACAAGGCCGGCTCCAGAAGCTGCCCATCTTCCAAAGGGGCGACAGTCGAGGCGTCCCCACCAGCTAAGGCGCCGGAGGGAGCGGAGTCAGAGGCTGACCCTTGCCTGCAGTTGCCAGATCAGCGGAAAGAGACAACATCGACCCCTCTTTCCAGTCGATCTTGATGCGCTATAGCTGCTGGCGGACAGTGGCCCAGGCTTCTGTGCCCGAGCTACAGAGGTTTCTTCAACATCAAGGGAAATCAACATTCTTCCAAGAGGCATCTGTGGCACATCTCTGGGTAAGTATTGTTCCATTGCCAAACTGTTGAGACCATTTCTTCATCTAAACTAAATAATTTGATCAGGCGTTGAACTCTATGACCGCCATGAGGGGCCTTTGGTCCCAGGCCGAGGTCGCTCTCAACCAGTCTTGAGAGGAAATTCAAGAAGTCTGGGCCAGAGCAGAGAGGGCCGAGGCAGTTTTGGAGGGGGCTCGGGCGGAGACTGCCCGGGCGCAAAAGGCCGAAGCTGAAGCCGAATCTGCTCGACTCAAGAATTTGGCGCGGGCCGAAAAAGCAGAAGAGGCACTTGAAGTAGCTCAGCGCCGAGCGGTCTACGAGCTTGACAACGCTCAGGTGGCCGAGGAAAAACAAAGGGTGGCAGAAGAGAAGTTAAAGGTGGCGGAGTTAGAACTGTACTTGTTGAAGAGCTGTTTGCACTCCGCTACCATGGAAATAGGTGTGGCCAAAGAAGAGCCAAAAATGCGAAGGAAATTGCTCGCCGGTCAGATGTCGAGATCGCCAACCTGAAGGCGGTGGCGACCGAAGCCGAGCAGAAGGCTGCCAAGGCCGAGAGGAGAGCTGCCGAGGCCATAGAGGAGTTTAGGAAATCCGATGCCTTTGATAAGGAGCTGGCCGAAGCATCTGCATTTGCATATGATGGTGGCTTTCAATACTACAAGGAGAAGGTTCAGAAATTATACAACCTTGAAGGAATAGAGAAGTTGGAGCCGGATGAGGTTCCCGAGGATGAGGGTCCAGCTCTGGCTGATCATAATTATCTTTTTCTTTTCTCCACTGTATTAAGTCCGACTCGGTCGGCAATTTTGTAACTTTTTACTACCAATGAAAATTTCTCATTCAATTCTCAATTTGACTTGCATCGTAACCAACTATCAGTGATAGGATATGGATAAGTCGTAGCGGCCGCTATCAAGGCCATAGGCAGTCATAGCTATTATTGCACTTATGTACGACCTTATGGTCTTGACAAATGACCTCGTGCCGTAGGCCGACGGACTGGAAACACCAGAGGGTAGTACCGACATGAAGTCGATTAAGGGGCCTGGTATCCATGAGTAGCTATCGACACGAGACCGAGTGAAGAGCCAAGACCGACGTGGAGTCGGTTTATGTGTGCCGATGCTGCCAAATTAGAGTGCCAACATAGTCATTTGCTGACATGAAGTTGGGCTCAAGTGCCAACATGGAGTCGGGCTTCAGGTGCCGATGCGGTGTCGGTCTTCAAGTGCTGACGCGGAGTCAGGCTTCGATTGCCAATGCGGAGTCGAGCTTTAGGTCCGACGCGAAGCCGGGATTGAGTGCTGACGCGGAGCCGGGCTTGAGTGCCGACGCGGAGCCGGGCTTGAATGCCAACGCGGAGCCAGGCTTGAGTGCCGACGTGGAGTCGGGCTTGAATGCTGATGCAGAGCCCACCGACACAGAGTTGGGCTTCAGGTGCCGACGCGGAGTAGGGCTTCAAGTGCCGATGCGGAGCCGGGCTTGAGGTGTGCAGCAGGATCACTCGCAGATACAGGTTAGTGAAAAAAATGTTATTCCAATAGCAGACACGCTCAAATTAGGAACATTAATAAGTTATTGATAATACCAACGTAGGTTGTCTGTATTCCAAGTGCGAGGGAGAGGCTTCCCATCCAACCCCTCAATTTTATATGCTCCATGATGAAGTACCTCCATGAATCGATCGGATCCTTCCCATTTTGGCGCTAGCTTGCCTCCTTCAGTCGGCTTTGAGACTTCAGATCGTCGGAAGACTAGGTCTCCTAGCAAGAATGCCTTGGGGCGGACGTGAGCATTGTAGTACTTGGCCGTTCGCTATCGGTAAGCTGCCATCCGGAGTCGCGCCTGGTCCCGTAATTCTTCCACTAGGTAGAGGTTGGCCTGCAACTGATTTGGGTTGTCCCCCTCGCTGTACCACTCCGTCTGGGGGCTTGGGGCACCTATCTCCATGGGAATGACAGCTTCGGATCCGAAGACTAGGCTGAAAGGAGTCTCTCCGGTGGGGGCTTGCGGTGTTGTGTGGTAGGCCCATAGTACCTTGGGGAGCCTCTCCACCCACCGTCCTTTGTAGTCATCTAGCCATGCTCTAAGCCCTTGAAGAATAATGCAGTTGGTTACTTCAGTCGCGTCGTTGGTCTGGTAATGTCCTACGGAGGTGAACCGCTGATGGATGCCTAGCTTGGTGCAGAACTCCTGGAAGGTCGCGTTGTCAAACTGCCGGCCATTGTCAGTGACGAGAGTGTGCGGCAACCCGAACCGGCACACTATAGATTTTCAGAAGAAGGATTTCACCTTGCCCTCGGTGATTTTGGTGAGTGCTTCGGCCTCAATCCACTTGGTGAAATGGTCGACGGCTACTAGTAGGAATTTGCGCTGACCGAAGGCTGAGGGAAATGGTCCCAGAATGTCCATACCCCACTGGGCGAATGGCCAAGGTGCAGCCAGGGGGGTCAGATGGGACGTTGGTTGCTGCTGGATGTTGGCATGGTGTTGACAACTGTCACACTTCTGGACCAGCTCGGATGCGTCCTCCCTCATTGTCAACCAATAGTATCCCTGCCGTAGGGCTTTGTAGGCCAGGGCTCTGCTCCTCAGGTGACTTCCATATATGCCCTTATGGATTTCTCGTAGGATATAATCCGCTTCCTTGGGGCTGACACATCTGAGGACCGGGTACAAGAACGACCTTCGGTGGAGCTTTCCTTCCATTATTAGAAACTTCGAGGCCCATCGCTTGAGCAGCTTAGCCTCAGCCGGGTCTTCAGGGAGAGTGTCATTGGTGAGATACCGGATATAAGCGTCTATCCAAGAAGGCTCCTGTTCGACCAGCAGGGCTTCTTCTATGGCTTCGATGCTTGGGGCTTCCAGATGCTCTATGTAAGCTCTTCCCAAAGCTTCGTCGGCTGAGGTGGCTAATCGGGATAGAGTGTCAACTCTGGCGTTCTCCTCCCGAGGGATGTAGCTGACGCTGAAGTAGGCTAAGGGAGAGGCTTACGACTGCACCACACTTAAATAACATGACATAGTAGGATCTCGAGCCTCGTACTCCCCTCTGATTTGGCCGGTGACTAGCTGGGAGTCCGTGAATACTCTAAGGTGTTTCACTCCGAGCTCCCGGGCCAATCTTATTCCAGACAGTAGGGCTTCATACTCCGCCTGATTGTTTGTGGCTGGGAAGAGAAAATGGAGGGCATACTCGGTTACGACTCCGTCCGGGCTAGCTAGGATAAGGCCCACTCCACTCCCTTGGGAGTTTGATGCTCCATCCACATGGAGGATCCAGTCATCTCTCCTTTCGGTTCCAAGACCCAAGGGGTTTGCCCCGAACTCTTCCGACTGCTCCTTAGCCCAAGTACACTCGACCAAGAAATCTACCAAGACTTGAGACTTCATGGCCGACCTGGGATGGAACGATAGGTCGAATTCTCCCAGCTTGAGTGCCCACTTCGCTAGTCGGCCAGAGGTGTCAGGATGAGAAAAAACTGCCTTAAGTGGTTGGTCTGTGACTACCACGATCGGATAAGCCTAAAAATAATGTCAGAGATGCTGAGCAGAACAATCAATGCGAAGATAATCTTCTCGATTCTCGAATATCTAGTCTCCCATCGTGAAGCACCTTATTGATGTAGTACATCGGCTTTTGCGTTCCATTAGTGTCCATGCAAACCAGCACGGAACTGACAGCTTCGGGAGAAGCCGCGAGGTATAGAAGAAGTTCTTCTTCACCCCTCAGCTTGGATAGCAGTGGTGGGATGGATAGAAACTCTTTTAGTCCCTCGAAGGCCTCCTGGCACTCCCTCGTCCAATCGAATCCGTTGACTCTACGCAGTGCCTTGAAGAAAGGTAAGCATCTCTCAGCGGACTTGGATAGAAACGGCTCAAGGCTACCACCCTTTTCGTCAAGCGTTGCAATTCCTTCTTGTTGGCGGGAGATCTTATGTCCAAGATGGCTCGGACTTTATCGGGGTTCGCCTCGATTCCTCGTTGGGTCACTGTAATCCCCTAGATTCTCAACTGCTCGTGAGAGTTATCACGAGGTCGGATGATAGACTCCAGATATTGAATTCCAGGTATATCTCAACTGCTCGTGAGAGTTATCACAAGGTCAGATGATAGACTCTAGATATTTGAATTCTAAGTATATCTTAATTGCTCGTGAGAGTTATCACGAGATCAGATGATAGACTCTAGATATTTGAATTTTAAGTATATCTAATTACAGAGTCCCTTGATTTGGGGACTCTGCAATGCCTATAAAAGATGATGTGGAACCCTCCTTCCCATCATACGTGGATGCCCCCTTCTCATCATCTCCTCATGCGGACATTTCTTCCTCAGCGCACCTGCCTCTGGTAAGTCCTCTGTCCATGCATGAGAGAGAGAAGGATTGAGAGAGGAAGTTAAAAAAAAAACAAAGAACAGGGAGGAGCCGGGTTACAGAACCCAGCTCCCTTCCCTTCCTTCCTCCGTGATACTGGTTCAGGCCCGGCAGCGTGCCCGCCACCTCGCCGGGCCTGAGCCCCGGCCGATGACCCCACCGGCACCGAGGGCGACATCCGGTGGGGTGCCGGAGAACAGTGAGAGAGAGAAGAGGGCGGGGGAAGGAGAAAGAAGCGATATGTGACGATTCACCGTCGGTCTGATCCTTGGTTCGGGCCCGGCAGTGTGCTCGCCGCTTCGCCGGGCCTGGGTCTTGGTCGGAGATCTCCATCGGTGCCGGGCGTGCGTCCAGTGGAGGTTCGACCGGCCGTGGTGGCCGGCCATGCCGCCGGCGTGATCCTTAGCCATGGATGACAGTGAGAGAGAAAGAGAGGGATAAGAGAGAAATTGGAGAGAGAGAGAGGGAGGGAAGGTCGATCTCGGTGATGGCCGGCTTTGGTCCGGCCAATGACAGCCGGACCGATGCCAATTTGGTCGGAATTGGCGCCGGCACCGTGGAAGACACGCGGGCGAAGAGAGAGAAAAGATGCGTTAAATTGCCAAATTGATGAGAGAGAGAGCATGGGCGAGGCTGGCCGCGGCGGTGGCCGGACCGCCTTCAATTTGGCCAGCGGCGGCCCTGGTTGCCGGCGCGATTCTCAGTTCCTCTGTTTCTTTTGAAACAGAGGAGCTGGGGTTAAATAGAGTAATGGGTCGTTGGGCCGTTCGATGTTTGGGCCTTGTTGGGCCGTCTCTGAGCCCAGTTTGAGCAGCATTTGGGCCCTATATCGGGCCGATAATGGTAAAGTAAATATATGGCCCGAATCAGGATTGATTCTAGTTTATGGGAATAATTTTATTTTCCTATTTGGGTGTATACATTGAGAGATATTCAAGCCCAAAGTTGGGCCCGTGAAGTGATTTGGGTAGAGTTTAAGAATTATTTTATAATTTAGATTTTAGAAATTTAATAATGAAAAATGATTCTGTAGGTTCCCAGGAGTCCAATTAGCTAGGTTATCAAGTGAAATTCGTGTACTGTGGTAAGTAAGTCAAGTATTATAATTTTATTAATTATTTAATTTGTGAACTGTGAAATTACAGTTAAATATAATTATGTTAATTTGGTAAAATCATGTTATTACTATGATAATATGTAATCATGATAATGACAGTAAAGCTTTATGTGTCGTCGCGGTTCTCATATGACAGATTTCCATATGACAGATTCTCACATGATAGATTATCACATGATAGATTCTTACATGATAGCTTATCACATGACAGATTCTCACATGATAGATTATCACATATCACATGACAGATTATCACATGACAGATGATAGATACTGGTTCCAGGACCCTTCCTCTTAGGGGATATTTAAGAGGGCTATACATGATGTGTATTGTAGGGCCGTGGGACACATAAAGAAAAATAATGACAGTATAAACAATGTAATTGTTACTGAATTAAGTTTCAAACTAATTGATCTGATGACATGAGCCTAATGATAGCCTGATAAATAAAATTTTAAAATTATATTAGGCTTACTTATTGAGTGTGAGCTCACAAAATTCTCATAATATTTTCAGAGCCTCAGGAATGAAGATGGATAATTGAGATAGAAGGAGTTTCTATTAAGAAGATTTAGTTTTATTATTTGATTTAGTTCAGATTGTTTGTGTGTAGGGCAGATAGCCCAAGACTGATAATTCTGGTTTGTAACAAATCATGGATATGGAATTTGCTTTATATTGATTTATGTGATAAGTTCAAGATGCCTTACATTCTTGGCATGCGGCGGGTTGTCACCCTAGCTTAAATTTTTGGGTCTGGGATGTGACAGCTTTAGTGGTATCAGAGCGAGGTTATGACATTAGGGACATATACATGATGACACTTTAGGCAAAACACTAGAGTGACATAGAGATAATTATAAATTTAAAG
>UESW01004937.1:610070-650593 GCA_900491605.1 Calamus simplicifolius | reverse complement strand
TTAAGATGATTGTAAGTAAATGTGTTTTGAGAGCCTAAAATTTAGAAGTCTATAAAGATGTTGACTGGACTTTAGCCCTGGCAGAAATTAATAATACCCTGTCATGCAAGAAGTTAGTGACATGATAGGGCTTCTGGTTTAGTGACCCTGGCCAACCGGGAGACCAAGTGACTCCTGGAGGCTCTGGTACGTGGGCTTGGTTGGGAATAGCCAACAACGGTTTTAGACCCTAGAGAACATGGGTACATGAGACTTTAATTTAATATGCAATACAAGGTAGATGAATAAATGAATATTATGCAACAGTTGGAAGTTGCAATTGATGACAATGTGACATTTTTATATTTTGATTTAGTAGATGTTTGAATTTTGAATTATTAAATTGAATTTGAATGCGATATATATATAGTGGATTTTACTAAGAGGACTTGCATTATTAAAATTGCATCTTCAAGGCTAATTTGTTGGTTATGAAGATGATTGATACTGATATTATTGAAATGGTTGACTACGTAGTGTCGCAATGGATTATTTAGAAGAATATAAGATCTTAAGTTTTAAGGCGATTAAGGTTCATGTAGACCCTGCGAACCATTGGGATTGATTTTGGTTATAAATATTCAAATGTTTTAAGGTAGCAAGTGAAAGATTCTTAGCAGTGATAAGAATAAGATAAATTTCATTAATAAAGAATTTCATGAGGATTTGCATCTATTAATAGATTCCTGAATCAAGATGATAGAACAATCTATCATGCCTGCTTATCATGCCTCTCTTCGTAGTTCTAGGTAGGTATTTTTACCCAGAATGGATAAATTGTTAATCAGCCATAAGTGGCTTGAATCTTTTCAAGGAAAGAGGAGGGAGATGATTTTATTTTTGATCAATTATGGAAGATGGCTGAGTATACATCTAATATCACTTTCAAATCAAAGAAATTACTATAATTTTCTAAATATATCTTTTGGGTGGTAAGCGCATCTTCAATCTCTACAGACCTTATAAGCCATGTATCCCATCTGAGTTAGATCAGTTAGGTCATTTGAGATATTCAAAGGAATTGAATCAGTTAATTATGATAATTATGAAAGATGTCTGAGTTATTACCTTAATGATGTTAGCTTGAAGTATTCAAGAGTGAAACCAAGTATGTTATGATGATTTAATCAAAAATTAAAAAAAAATAAGTGTCAGCATATTTAGAAGTTGCAAAGCACTTGAAGAAGACCATCTTATATCCGGTGCAATGGTAAACTGATTAAATTGAGTCCGAATCCATTAGACTCATTTTTTTTTTTCCAATGGATGATTTTTGTAAGGCTTGGCGGATAGTCTGAAAGAACCATTTAATTTTTAGAGAAAATGTTGCAAGCCTGGTGATGGATTTAGGAGGTGCTTGAGATAGCATCTTACCCTTAGTAAAATTTCTTCTTATAAAGATTACTGAGCCAATACTAATGGACCCATTTGAACTTTTTACAATATGAGGTGTAGATCTCCTTCGTGTTAGAATAAAGTTATAGGGGAAAATTTTTGGATACTGAGCTGGTTTAACAACTATAAAAAGGTATCGTTATTTGAAGCAGCTTCATGTAGCTCATAGTTAATAGGGAAGTTATGTTGATGTCAAAAAGAAGATTTGAAATTTGGGTTGAAGATCAATTGAAAGTTTTACCAACCAAGGATGTGATGAGATTTGGGATTAGAGGAAAGCTAAGTCCACGTTATATTGGACCTTTTGAGATTGCTTACAGCCTGGCACTGCCTCCGATTTTAGCTGGGGTACACAATGTTTTTCATATCTCTATGTTGAGGAAGTATATTTCCGATCCTAGTCATGTCATAGCATATGAGCCTGTATAGTTGAGGAAAGAGTTATCATATGAGGAGTACCATGTACGTATTATGGACCGCAAGGATCAGGTTCTGAGACGGCGTACCATTCCCTATGTCAAAGTGCAATGGAGTAATCATTCTAAGAGGGATGCCACTTGGAAACTTGAGGAGGAAACGAAAGAGAAGTATCCATAACTATTTGGGTCTTAATATAGTTAATGATGTAGCTACGACAGTTGACATTTGAATAAAGACTTAGTTGATTGTGTGATAAAATTGGAATTCTAATTTTCTCTAATGAAAGTGCATCAATTTCGAGGCCAAAATTTTAATAAGGAGGGGAGAATGTAATCCCCCAGATTTCGTTAACTACTCGCGAGAGTTGATCACGAGATCGGAATGATAGACTCCAGGGATTTAAATTTCAAATCTCCCTGTAACTAATGTTATCCCAAATCCCTTGATTTGAGGAGTCTAGATTTGAATTTCAAATCTCTCCGTAACTAACGTTATCTCAAATCCCTTGATTTGAGGAGTCTAGATTTGAATTTCAAATCTCCCCGTAACTAACGTTATCCCAAATCCCTTGATTTGAGGAGTCTAGATTTGAATTTCAAATCTCTCCGTAACTAACGTTATCTCAAATCCCTTGATTTGAGGAGTCTAGATTTGAATTTCAAATCTCCCCGTAACTAACGTTATCCCAAATCCCTTGATTTGAGGAGTCTGCATCCCTTCTAGCCAGCAGTTTTGAAGGGATAAATCAGTCATTATCCTAAAAGCAATTAACACAAGATATGGATAGATTTTGGGGGCGTTACTTAGCCATTATCTAAAATCACCGTTGGACTTTTGGATGAAGATTGAGGCATCAATTTCAGCTGCAATTTAATCCCTTCATCAGCCTATTCAAACGGCCATCAAGGGATAAGCTTTGGAAGAGATTGGGCGGTGGGTTATTTGAGGCGGTGCATGGGATATGGATAAGGATGGGAGAAGCTTTGGATAAGGCGGTGGCTGCACCTATAAATTAAAGGGCAGAGGTCTACGGGAAGGGAATGAAATCAATCCAACGCCAACGAAGGATTGAAGGCGTCTTCTAGTCTCCACCTCGGGCGAGTAGGAGGAGAACGAGGAGGCACGATCAGAGCCGTTGAGGAGTTCCTACAGACGATCGAACGACATCCAGCTGCCTCCACGTACGCTACTCAGCTGCAATGCTGCGGTGTCGGCCAATAGAGCGGTCCATTGACTCACACACAGTAACAGTAGTATCTTTGCCTTCAACGTTTGCAACGAGAGCTGGAGGTTGATATTATTACCTGGAAAAGTTAGAGACAAGAAGCGGGTGGAAATTCCACGAAAGAGGTACGTGAGAGTGGAGGGGCTTTAGAAAATTAATTCCAGCCATTACATGTGGGAACGTGAGGAGGTTTCCAGAAAAGGCTCACGGCAAGAGGAGCTAGGTGATAGGAATTTTTGGGCTGTTTGGGCCATCCAATCTTTGGGCCATGTTAGGCCGTTTCTGGAGCCTTTTGGGCAGGGTGTTGGGCCCTATAATGGGCCGAGATTGGCAAAATAATTATATGGCCCAAATCAAGATTGATTCTAGTTTCTGGAGATAATTTTGTTTCCCTATTTCGGTGTATACATTGAGAGATAATCGAACCCAAAGTTGGGCCCGTAAAGTGGTTTGGATAGAGTTTAAGAATTATTTTATAATTCAGATTTTAGAAATTTAATAATGAAAAATGATACTGTAGGTTCTCAGGTATCCAATTAGCTGAGTTATCAATTGGAATTTGCGTAATGAGGTAAGTAAGTCAAGTATTATAATTTTATTAATTATTTAATTTGTGAACTGTGAACTTACAGTTAAATATAATTATGTTAATTTGGCAAAATCATGTTATTACTATGATAATATGTAATTATGATAATGACAGTAAAACTTTATGTGTCGCCGCGGTTCTCACATGACAGATTATCATATGATAGATTATCACATGACAGATTCCCACATGATAGGTTCTCACATGACAGATTATCACATGATAGATTCCCACATGATAGGTTCTCACATGACAGATTATCACATGACAGATTTTCACATGACAGATTATCACATTATCACATGACAGATTATCACATGACAGATGATAGAATACTGGTATCAGGACCCTTCCTCTTAGGGGATATTTAAGAGTGATACACAAGATGTGTGTTGTAGGGTCGTGGGACACAAAGAAAAACAATGACAGTATAAACAATGTTTTGTTTACATTGCATATTATAGTAATTATTATTTAATTAAGTTTTCAAATTATTTTGATCTGATGACATGAATGTGCTGATAGCATGATAAATGTATTTGAAATTGAAAGTTTTTATAAAATGTGATTTGAGAATATCTTGATATGATATGATAAGATATGATGATTTGAAACTGTATTAAGCTTATTTATTGAGTGTGAGCTCATATAATTCTCACAATATTTTTCAGAGCCACAGGAGTGAAGAAGGATATTTGGGGTAGATGGAGCTCTATTAAATCAATTATGATCCATTATATTGATGTAGCCCAGTATTGCTTGTGTGTAGGGCTGGTAGCCCAAAACTGATAATTATGGTTTGTAATAAATTATGGATTTGAATTTTTGCCTTATATTGATTTATGTATCGAAATTTGAGACGCCTTGCGTGCTCGGCATGCGGCGGGTTGTCACCTTAGCTCAAATTTTTGGGTCTGGGGCATGACACCATGCCTTCTCCATCTCGGACGAGGACACCATGATTTGGGGTGCTCTTGATTTCTCTAGTTCCTTGGGTTTTTATGCTACAGGAGTTTCCTTTGCGATCGGTCAATACTAATTTTCCTTCCGGGATTCTATTCCATGAAAATCGCGTATTATGCGTACAAGGGATACAAAGGCTTCTCCTTTGCCAACCAACATCCCGGACGTATAAAGGTCGGGTTTATGCATCCAGTCTCCGTACGTCTCTGTATGGCATCTCACTTGTACATATGTTTTAATGGATCTCTACTTTGTTTTCTTTGTTCTTGCCGTTATGTTTTCTTTTCCGATTAAACAGTGGCTATGCAAATGTACTTGAGTTATGAATTTTTTCTTTATTTAATTCCTTTTGGAATTCTTGATTTGTTCTGTCACCATTCATGTGCAGGTTCTCCTTTCCGGACAATGCCAACAGCATCCATAAGCTGCCTCCGTCGGAGCTCAAGACCATGGAGGACAAGGACGACGATGTCAGAGATCAGAGAACGAGAGAAGAAGAGAAAGAGGAGGTGGAAAGGAAGGTGGTCATAACATAGGATCATGGCTTAAAAAAAAAAAAAAGCTCCACAAAAGAGAGAGGAAAGAAAGCCGCTAGAAATTTTTTTTTAAAAAAAAATTCAACTTCCCGATGCTTTTTTTTAATGTCAAAATTTTTTTTGCCTTCCTATACTTTCCCAATGCATAAAGCACGTGAAAATTTTTATCTCCCAATGCTTTTCGAAAGCGTCAAGAAAATATCTCTCCACTCCATTTCCTGACGCTTTAAAAATCATCTGAGCATATTCTTCTAACGCTTATTAGCATCGAAAAAAGCTTTTTTTTTTTAGCATTGTCCCCTTTTAGATTTGCTGTAATGATACTTTACTTTCAGGATATAACAAGTTATTTATTTGTTTTTGTAGGCATATTATGATATTGGTAGAGTTTCACGATCAGCTCTATCTGTCCCCATACATCGAGATCCAAGAGTTATGCACAAGTTAGACAAGAGTTCGTATGTTTCTTAAACTATAAACTTATATTTTTTTCTTATACAATTATAGATTTTAATGAAACCTGAGTAATGTATCGTAGGCGATGTATGGCGATATGTGTAGGGATGGCAATTTTTTTGTTTGGCCGTTTATTCTGATAGCATTTTTAATGAATCAGAGAATCCTCGGTTTAAATGGCTTAATGATAACCTAGATTACTAATTAATGGCTAAACGGGTAAACGGTCCGGGGACGGTATTTTTTACTCCATCCTCGTTTACCCATCCACGTCCTCGTTAGCTTTAATATAATATATTTAAATTATATATATATATATAAAAATTAAAATAAATAAAATATATATAGTAAAATACGTTTGAATTACTACTGATATGTGGACTTCTTTGAATCAAAAAAGCATTATATGGTGGTCATGGCACATTATATTGATGATGATTGTGTGTTAAGAAATTACATATTGAGGTACTAATTCATTTCTTTATGACTTATTATTTTAATCTTATATCTGTTATATTAATATTAATTATTTAAATTTGATATTTTTTACATGCCATCTTTGACGTTCTGCGTGATAAACTTATGGAGATATTGTTGGATTAGAATATTGATCGTAAGTTGTCTACCTTGACTGTTGATAATTGTAGTATGAATGATAGCATGATTTCAAAGATGAAAAATAATATTGATCGAGGTGCACTTATTTTGGAGGGATAGCTTTTTCATTTGAGGTGTGCTGCACATATTTTAAATCTGATTATGAAAGAGGGGCTTAGCAAGTTTGAGAGTGGAATTAAAAATATGCATGATAGTATCGTATTTTTTATTAGTATTTTTTAATATTTTTAAAATTATAAATTTAATAAAATAATTTTTTTTATGTAAACGGTCAAAAGGGTACCCACTGGGTACCCATTATCCGGTCGGATATTTTCGTCCCTGCCTGTTAACTATAATGGCTTAACGGGGTAGGGAACAGAGATATTTTTTCTAACAGGATGAAGACCGATAGAAGTTGCCTCAGGCCATCCCTGGGTCGTTGCCATCCCTAGTATCTCGATACACATAAGTATCGTGATACATGTGTATCGCGATACACATATGTATCATGATACTTAAATTATTTATAAATTATAATTTTTCTGGTAGATAAATAAGCATGGGAGAAATTCAGTGAGGTGAAGTTTTACTAGATGATTTATATTCATCATGGCACTTTTGTCTGAAATGATTCAACAGACTTATATGTAATTATTTATTATAATTTATTTCATGCAACGATTTTAATTTGATGTTGTTAGTCATTAAGATCTAACTAATTTTGCTAAATTAATAAAGAAAAGAGCTACAGCTCTTATTGCCGAGCGTGTCGATGTTTCTATAGCATTTATGTAGAGTAGTCGCATCGACACCGAGGTGTTTATAGAGCTGATAACGTCGGAGCGCTACGGTCGAGTAAAAGGTTATGGAGTTAGAGTCATCCCCACTCAATTATCTACAGTGAATAGACATACATGTGATGTTGCAGATGGTGCTCAGGATGCACATAGTCATAGATTGAGCAAAAGATAGAGAAGATGCGACAGAGCTGTGTCATCAACAGAGCAACAATGGATTCTGTGAGAGAGCACATTGAGCTGCTACATCTGTCGTACATATGTTTGTTTCACATCATGTAAATAAATATATTATTAAATATATATTATATTAAATCAATTATTTATATAATATAATGTTATTGATAGTTTTGCAAATTAAATATTTTTAATTTTTCTTATAAGCTCCTAGAGCATCAGATCCTCGCGGATAGGGTGACAACCTTCCTCCTGCAAATCATTGACCTTAGCTTTTTTTATTTTTTATCTTCTATTTTATGTATTTTAAAATTTTGTTAAACTTTAAATTGTAACAAACTTTCTTGTAGTGGATTGTAATGAAATTTATATTTAAAATTTTAATTTGGTTATAAAAAGTATATGCAATGTGATTTTATGTTTGTTATAATTGCATTATTATAGGTTCAATATAAATTTATACATATTTGATTTTAAAATTATTTATTTTATTTTAAAAAAAAATAAAAAATTTATCGATACTTTATAGAAGCGCCAGCAAAATGGTAAAATCCTTATGCTTTAAAGCGCCGATAAATTAACTATTGGTCGACGCTTTAAAGCATCAAAATTTTTTGACCCTTGTTCACTCTTCTTTGCCAATGCTTTTTGGAGCGGAATAATTTTTTCGATGCTTATTAGCGTAGATAATAATGGTGATAATAGCATTGCATTTTGATTTACCCTCTCAACCGATCAAATATAATATTCTACAATATGCACTAATGTTAGACTGTATGAAACCATAATTTAAATATTACTTCATTAGATTTGTTGTTATCAGTTGCAGAAATAAGATATTAATTCAACTAGCTTACGAATGTTTTAACATACATCTAATTGCTTTGTTTTACATTCAAACAATAGTATTTTACATAGTGCTTTGAAGTATTGCTATTCAAATCAAGATTAAAGTCTGCATACAATGGCGATGTCAGATGGTGACCCTCGTGCACCCTTCACAACGTCCCAATATAATATTGGTAACAAGTAACAGCAGCATGTAAATATTGCTGCCTACCACCTGGTTTATTTATGTCCAGCAACGAGCAAGCCAACCATAACCATGAAGACTTCTACTAATCTCCTTGAGCCTCTTATTAGAACTACAAGTCTGTCAGGTTGGCCCGAGGTCATGCCAATCAGTACCCAATATTTCAAACTGAATTTTTGGCCTAAACAATAAGAACTAATATTGACCAATTTGCATGGTGGGTTGGACTACATTAAGATAAACCAAAACCGTAGAGGTTTGCTTGGTGGACCATTACTTAACAAAATAATTTTCAATGTAAACTTGCAACCCACCTTTCTCCATGGTTCCTGTCTTCTCTTTCTTAATTCTTCATCAATCACCATCTTCTTCTTTGTGGCGTCAGCCATTCTCTTGCACAAAAGTCGTTTAGAAATGATTTGATGCCACAATTTGAATGACAGATGTTCATCATTAGTTCTTTATGTAACGGAATTATAGATGGCAGGGTAGCTGTTATACTTCGTTCTATTTGATTTTCTTTAAAAATTTCCTACATGTTACTTCCCAACAACTTATTAATTCCTTCTATTGTTTCGAGACTGGGATGGGCCATCATCTCCTTCGTAACTGGCCTTGCCAACAATCGAACATGGCCTGTGGATTCCCATAACTTAGTAGGTCCAAGACCTCGCTTTGTTTGTTGTCAGGGCCAAAAATAACGATCATGACGCAACCTAACGTTTGAGCACTTCCACTTCTATAGCATCCAAATCAACAACGGCCGAACTGGGTTGACTGCTGATTGTAATTTATTTCATGGTATAGAATTAGCAAATACTTATTAGAAATTGATTTCTGGTTTTTTTTTTTTTTCGTTAGTTTGTGTACTCGGTTTGCTCGCCTTCTATCTTTGCTGCTGGATTATTAAGCTTCTTTCTCCCTCCACAGTTGGCACAAATTACTTCTGCTGAGATTATCTTTATAAGGTCTTAGATTTTTTTTGGTTATCACAATATATATATATATATATATATTGAAAATGGGCCACCCATATTAGTGTCATTGCAGGTCATACAGGGTATGACCAAAAGTCTATCCAATAATTTCATTTTTTGAGTATAAATAGAGGAAGCAAAGAGAGGAGAGAGAAAGAAAGAGAAAGGAAAAAAGGTTTACAATGTAACTGAGTCATAACATCAAATGCAATAGAGCAGAAAGGAGGTTAAGGATTTTATTATGGCTATCAAGAAATTAGCCGATGCAAATATTACCCCAGAGAGAGAAGTGGTAAAAAGTGTTCTTGATACAGTAATTTTAATGTCTAGTAATAGCTTTTTGAGATAGTCCATAATTCATTACTAGTAAACTAAATAAAAACATATATACACCATAAAAATGGGTGAGAAAAAATAATATTATATATATATATATATATATATAAAGATATATGTTTGATTACATTCAAATATAACTAAATTTAAAATCTAATCATTTTCCTCACTCTTTAATTTACATGAATTCCGAAAGTATCACATCTTTTCTATATTTTCAACTTTGTGATCGATGAAATATGTGGATCAAAGGATGAAAAAGGTGACAAAATGTAAAATTAGCTAAATTCGAATGTAATCAAATTTATCTCATATATATTGTATGTATACGTATATATGCATGCATATTATTGGATTGAGCTACACATAACACTACAAGAAAATATTGAAATAGCGATGCAAATTTAGCGACGCATCATTGCGTCGCTAAATTGCGACCACTTTGCGATGCCTCCGTGACAATAAAACATTGCGATGCAATTAGCGACGCATTAGCGACTCATTAAACAAGAAAATCAAAAAAAAATTAATTTTTTATTTAGCGATGCAAATAATGCATTACAATATTTTTAAATTAATTTTTTATAAAATATAAATATGGGAAAAAAAATATTGCGACGCAACTCAGTGCGTCGCAATGTTTTTAAAATAATTAAATATATTAAATAGCGACGCATTAGCGACGCAATAAACCAAAAAATTAGAAAAATTATTTTTAATTTAGCGATGCACCAATTGAGTCGCAAATAATTTAAATAAAATTAATTTTTATAAAATATAAATATTAGAAAAAAATATTGCGATGCAACTCAGTGCGTCGCAATGTTTTTAAAAAATTAAATATGTTAAATAGCGACGCATTAGCGATGCAATAAACTAGAAAATTAAAAAAAATTATTTTTTAATTTAGCGATGCACTAACTGCATCGCAATTATTTAAATAAAATTAATTTTTATAAATATAATATGAGAAAAAATAATTGCGACGCAACACAGTGTATCGCAATGTTTTTAAAAAATTTAATATTTAAATAGCGACGCATTAGCGACGCAATAAATCAGAAAATTAAAAAAAATATTTTTAATTTAGCGATGCAATAATTATGTCGCAATTATTTAAAAAAAATTTATAAAATATAATTATAAGAAAAAAATATTGCGACGCAACTCAGTGCGTCGTAATATTTTTAAAAAAATTAATTATGTTAAATAGCGACGCATTAGCGATGCAATAAACAGAAAATTAAAAAATTATGTTTTAATTTAGCGACGCACTTGTTGCGTCGCAATTATTTTAAATAAAATTAATTTTTATATAATAATTATCATATTAAAAAATTACGATGCAACCCTTTGCGTCGCAATGTTTTTTAAAAATTAATTATGTTAAATAGCGATCGGTCTGAGATCGGTCGTGGCCGATCGGAATCAGGGCTTGGATCAATCGTAACCGTCGGATCATCACCGATCGGATCGATCGCCGCGGTCCGAAATCGGTCGTGGCCGATCGGGATCAGGGCTGGGATCGATGGCAACCGTCGGATCGTCCGATCGGTCCGATCGCCATGGTCCGAGATCGGTCGTGACGATCGGGATCAGGGCTTGGATCGATCGTAACCGTCGGATCATCGCCGATCTGGACCGATCGCCACGGTCCGAGATCGGTCATGGTCGATCGGGATCAGGCTTGGATCGATCGCAACCGTCGGATCGTTGCGATCGGACCGATCGCACGGTCCGAGATCGGTCGTGGCCGATCGGGATCAGGGCTTGGATCGATCGCAACCGTCGGATCGTCGTGATCTCGGACCGATTGCAACGGTCCGAGATCGGTCGTGGCCGATCGGGATCAGGCTTGGATCGATCGCAACCGTCGGATCGTCGCCGATCGGACGATCGCCACGGTCCGAGATCGATCGTGGCGATCGGGATCAGGGCTTGGATCGATCGCAACCGTCGGATCGTTGCCGATCGGACCGATCGCCAGGGTCCGAGATTGGTCGTGGCCGATCGGGATCACGTCTTGGATCGATCGCAACTGTCGGATCGTCGCGATCGGACCGATCGCCATGGTCCGAGATCGGTCGTGGCCGATCGGATCAGGGCTTGGATCGATCGCAACCGTCGGATCGTCGCCGATCGGACGATCACCATGGTCCGAGATCGGTCGTGGTCATCGGGATCACGGCTTGATCGATCGCAACCATCGGATCATCATCGATCGGACCGATCGCCACGGTCCGAGATTGGTCGTGGCCGATCGGATCAGGCTTCGATCGATCGGTCGGATTGTCGCCGATCGACCGATCGCCATGGTCCGAGATCGGTTGTGGCCGATCGGGATCAGGACTTGGATCGATCGCAACCGTCGGATCGTCGCGATCTTGGACGATTGCAACGGTCTAGGATCGGTCGTGGCCGATCGGGATCAGGCTTGGATCGATCGCAACCGTCGATCGTCGCCTATCGGATCGATCGCGACGGTCCGAGATCGTTCATCGCTGACCGGGATCGATCAGGGCTTGGATCGATCGCAACCGTCGGATCGTCGTGNAGGACTTAATCGATCGCAACCGTCGGATCATCGGCGATCTCGGACCGATTGCAATGGTCCGGGATCGGTCTGGCCGATCGGGATCACGGCTTGGATCGATTGCAACCGTCGGATAGTCGCGATTGGACTGATCGCCATGGTCCGAGATCGGTCGTGGACGATCAGGATCACGGCTTTGATTGATCGCAATCGTCGGATCGTCGCCGATTGGACCGATCGCCACGGTCTGAGATCGTCGTGGTCGATCGGGATACAGCTTGATTGATCACAACCGTCGGATCGTCGGCGATCGGACCGATCGCCACGGTCCGAGATCGATCGTGGCCGATCGGGATCAGGGCTTGGATCGATCGCAACCGTCGGATCATCGCCGATCGGACAGATCACCATGGTTCGAGATCAGTCATGGCCGATCGGGATCACGGCTTGGATCGATCGCAACGTCAGATCGTCGATGATCAGATCGATCACCACGGTCCAGATCGATCATGCCGATCGGGATCACGGCTTTGATCGATCGCAACCGTCGGATCGTCGACGGTCAGACCGATCACCATGAATCCGAGATCGGTCGTGGCCGATCGAGATCAGGGCTTGGATCGATCGCAACCGTCGGATCATCGCCGATTGGACCGATCGCCATGGTCCGAGATCTCTCGTGGCCATCGGGATCACGGCTTGGATCGATCGCAACCATTGGATCATGGCGATCGGACCGATCGCCAAGGTCCGAGATCGGTCGTGGCCGATCAGGATCACGGCTTGGATCGATCGCAACCGTCGAATCGTCAGCGATCGGACCGATCGCAACGGTCGAGATCGGTCGTGGCCGATCGGGATCACGGCTTGGATCGATGGCAACCGTCGAATCATCGCCGACGGTCTGATCGATCGATGCAATTTCCAAGAAATAAAAATAATTTTCCCAGATAAAATAATTTTTAATATTGCGACGCATTTTTGCGTCGCAATGTTTTTAAGGAAAAATAATAGTAACAAAAAAAATTTACAAAAACATGCGATGCAATATGTGTGTCGCAATTATTTTCAGAAAATATATTTTTATCAGTTATAATTATTAAAAAATATTACAACGCATTAGCGACGCAGTTTCCTAAAAATATTTTTCAGAGAAAATAATTTTTAATATTGCGATGCTGTATTGTGTCACAATATTTTTTAGAAAATAAATGTAATTAAAAACTTTAAAAAAAACATTGCGACGCATATTTGCGTCACAATTATTTTCAAAAAATATAAATTTTATCAGTTATAAATATTTAAAAAATATTGCGACGTAATTAAAAAATATTGCGATGCATTTGCGATGCAATTTCCTAGAAAATAAAAATAATTTTCATAGAGAAAATAATTTTTAATATTGCGACGCATTTATTGCGTCGCAATGTTTTTAAGAAAAATAAATGTAATAAAAAAATTAAAAAAAATATGCGATGCAATATATGCGTCGCAATTATTTTCAGAAAATATAATTTTTTGTTAGATTAAAAAAATATTGCGAGGGCATTAGCGACGTAGTTTCTTAGAAATAAAAATAATTTTTCGAAGAAAATAATTTTTAATATTGCGTCTCATATATGCGTTGCAATGTTTTTAAAAAAATAAATGTAATTAAAAAATTTAAAAAAAATATTGCGACGCAATATTGCATCGCATTATTTTTTAGAAAATATAAATTTTATCAGTTATAAATATTTAAAAAATATTGCGACATAATTCCTAGAAAATAAAAATTATTTTTTCACCGGACAATGGCGCCAAGTTAGCAAAATATACATTTGGGGGGGGGGTTTCCCCACCCCCCTTCGTCTTCTTCGGCCATGGTCCTGCTGTGGCCGGCCGTGGCTGGCTACAGTGGCCAGGCCACCAAAAAAAATTTACAGTTTGGGGGGGGGGGTTTTCCCCACCCCCCTTCGTCTTCTCTGGCCACGGTCGGCCGTGGCCTGGCCACGATGGCTAGGCACCAAAAAAAATTACAGTTTGGGGGGTTTCCCCACCCCCCACCCTTCGTCTTCTACGGCCACGGCTGCTGTCGTAGCCGGCTATGGCTTGGCAACGGTGGCCAGGCCACCGGAAAAAAAAAAAAAGTTATGGGGGGGTTTTCCCCACCCCCCCTCCCGTTCGTCTTCTTCGGCCACCGCCGCTGCCTTGGCCGGCCGTGGCCTGGCCACAGTGGCCAGACCAAAAAAAAAAAAAAGTTACAACTATGGGGCTGTCCCCACGTACCCCCCCGGCCCCTTCAATTAAAAAAAAATAACACTCATAAAAAAAATTAACAAAAAAAATTAGATTCTATCATATTTTTATTATTTTAAAAATATTTTCAAATAATTTGATGACAAATATAAAAAAATATAAATATATTTTAAAAACATGGGCAACTTAATTTTTTTTTTAAAAAAGTAACAGTTAGGGGGTTTTTCCCCACCCCCGGCCCCTTCAAAATTTTTTTTTAACACTCATGAAAAAAAAATTAACACAAAAAATTTATATTCTATTATATTTTATTATTTTTAAAAATATTTTTAATAATTTGATGTTAAATATTAAAAAAATATGACTAATAATCTAATTTTTTTTATTAAATTAGTTATAAATTAATTAATTAATGTCATTAGTCGTAGCTCTTTGGATAGACTGATTTAGCTCATCAATCATGACTCTTTTTAAATCAACTGATTAAACTCATAATCGTAGCTATTTCGAGAGGTAAATATATACATCATTAAGATATATTGACATTTCAAATATTATTCATTGCAAGAAAATTGGTTAATTTTTTGTCTCAACTTTACATATAGGTACCTTAAGAAGTTAAAAAATAATGTTCGTAATAAGACAAGGGTTGAAGGTTCTATATGCAATGCACACTTGGTCGAAGAAGTTTCAGCTTTTGCCTCGCATTACTTTGAGGGTCACGTCCACACGAGGAGCTAAAATCTTGGTCGTAACGATGACGTAGTGTGAACAAAGGAGAACCTAATGACGATAGAATATCAATTTTTAAAGGTATCGGCCGTTCATTTGAGGGGCAGAAGTCAAGAAATCTTAGCGATATGGAGTATAATGCAGCACATTATTATATCCTAATGAACTGTAGAGAAGTCGCTCCATATATTGAGTAAGTGTACTTCAATGCTTAATTGGAACTTCTAATTTAAATTATAATATACCACAATATTTAATTGCTAACATCAGTTTTAATCCTTATCATCCCATAAGGATGTATTGTGATAGACAACGACAAATGAATCCTGACATCAGTCAATTGCAATTGGACAGAAGTTAGAAACGGAGTTCGCTTACTGGTTTATGAATTTGTGAGTAGTATCACTCAATCAATTTCAGTAATGGCTTTAATTTTTCGAATTGGTTGTGAATAGCTTATTATTTTATATGTAAACGGTTCATGGTCCACAACCGACAGTATTTTCATTAAATGTCTATCGCAATGGCCATTGAAGACCGTAACACCTCTACTAGCTATTTTGTTAATGGTACAAATTTCAGATTGAATGATTAGCAGCTCCAAGAGGCACGCAGAACTGGGGCATGTATGTTAAAGGAGAAAGTGTTGGAGCAAATATGCAGGATTATTACGGAAAGTTAGTAGAGGTGGTTGAAGTTGAATATCCCGGTTGGCCTATGAAACGAACCATATTGTTTCGTTGCGATTGGTTCGATCCAATAGTTCCTGTGGGCAAAAGGGTTTATAACGACTACAATTTGGTTGAAGTGAACCATCGACGAAGATTGCAGAAATATGACACATTCATCCTTGCATCCCAAGCTCAGCAAGTGTTTTACTGCGGATATCCAAATTTGCGCAACGACAAGCGAGATTGGTGGGCTGTTTCTAAAATCATCCCACGTTCAACATCTTATTAGAGGAGAGTTCATCAAGTCAATCAGCCGAGTGCCCTGCATTTCAAGAGGATGAGATGGAATGCATGCAATTGAGGACGACACAAGGGCTCCTGAAACATCACTTAGAGATCTAAATGGTGATGTCCAAGAAATTGCGGATGTAATATTCGGTTTCCTTCCGATGATAATGAAACTGAATCGCAGTCCGATACGACATCGGATGTTGAACCAACATTTCACGAAACAAATGACACCGATTAAACATAGAGGTTTTTTTAAATTCAACTTTATTTTATAAGTGGTAAATTTTTACATAGTCAATCATTAATCGTAATGTAATTGCATGAATCTTTAGTATTTCAGTATGATGGGCAGAGGTAGATCTACCGATGACATACGGAGTGAGCAGGGACGTAGCCCTGCTGCATCAGATCACATGAGCTTTGGAGATGGAGAGTTCGGTTCTCCACACATCGCACAGCCTTCGATCTCTCCAGCAGTCAGCGGTGATCCTGCATTGGTATTACCATCCAGCCGATCGGCACATACCTCCGAGAGTTCTTCCACCATTGGCCGCACCGTACTTCGACATGATGCTCATGGACTGTAAGTATATACTAATTAAAAATATATGTTTATGTTTTTAAGTCAATTACTTATAAACATGCATTTTTTTAACAGATTTATGAGCAGCATCATGTATCCAGCCACATCAGTGCCGTATTTCAGATGCGTGCAGATCCTAGTGGCTACGATTGGCGCCACGTATCTCCATCCACGAGGGAGTTTTATTTTTCTGAGTTTCAGGTAAACTTATTAAATACATTTATCACTGATATAAAATTCTTAATCTTAATAAATTCTGAAACTAACTATTTATTTAATGCAGAAAAAGTTTACGTGGGACCCTGCCAGCCATGATGCCATTAGGGCAGCATAGGAGAATCTTACGGGACGCCGATACTCCGACATGCTTCATCGTTGGAGGTCATCGGGTCAGCGTCCTGCGCATGTGCCAGAGGGTATTTGGCATAAGTGGCAGCAGGCCTGGCAGTCCGATGGCTGGCGCAGGAGGTCCGCATCAGCCAGCATGAACCGCCGATCCGAGAAGGGCAGTCCTGGCACGGGTCTCTCCCGCCATACTTCGGGCTTCATTTCGATTCAGGAGCACAAACGCCGTATGGTAAGAAAACATAAATAATTTAATTACTAATTTAGTTATTTATAAATATTTGTATTAATATCAATTTTTTTATTATTATAATATGAGCAGGAGTACGGAGATCCTGGTGAGTTTCGTCTATTCTGGGCGACACATACAGGAGGGACGGTTCCTGGGTCGACACGCGATCACGGGAGGTTGCAGTAAGAAATTAGCTTTATGTAGTATCTGTTTAATTTCTAAAATTTTATTTCGAGAAATTTATTAACTCATTTATTATTGATTTTATAATTCAAAGACACGAGTCGAGGAGCTTCGCTCCCAGGCATCGCAGGTCAACTCCACTGATGGGAAGACGCCCGTCGAACTCTCAGCATAGGAGAGTCGGCGTGTATTTTTGGAGGCTGTTGGTGCCCAGCCGCGAGACCGCAGGGTCTATGATCTAAGCACTAGAGCTTCTTCATATTTTCTCCATCAGGCCTCCAGCTCGCGATTTTCTGGTGATATTCCTGCCGAGCGTTTAGACGACATTCAGATATATTGCGGAGGAGGTTCGGCAGGACGTTCGTCAGGAGGTTCGGCAGGAGGTCGAGCACGAGTTCGAGCAGCGTATGCGAGGCTGGGATCAGGAGCTTGCAGACGTGCAAGATTAGATCCGTCATTGCAGATATGGTTAGCCGCTTATCGCAGGGTCTCCAGCCTCCACGTGATCGCTTAGATTCTTGATGTATTTTTTTTTATATATATGTTGTACATGAAAACTTCAAAATTTTAATATATTAATTTTTTTAGAAATTGAATGATTATTGTTTGGATCAATATGAGTGAAGAATGTTTCTATCAATATTTAAATGTATGAAATTGTATTAACCGTTTAATTTTTAATATTTTATTCTTTTTACAAAAATTTAATTAGCGACTGAAATTGCATCGCTAATATTTTAAAATATTATTATTAAATATTGCGACGCAATGACCTGGCGTCGCAATAATTTTTAAAAAAATTTAATAGCGACGCATTAGCGACTCAAATTGCATCACTATTATATCTAAATATTATTATTAAATATTGCGATGCAATGACCTTGTGTCGCAATATTTAAAAAAAAATTTCTTGGCGATGCATTAGCGACTCAAATTGCGTCGCTATTATATCTAAAATATTATTATTAAATATTGCGACGCAACTAAATGCGTCGCAATATTGCGACGCAATTGAATGCATAATATTTAATATAATTTTAAATATTAAAAATTAGTTTTAAATTTAGCGATACATTTGGATGCGTCGCAATATTGCGATGCATTGTTGCGTTACAGAGAGTCGCAATATTGCGACGCAATTGCGACAAATGGAGATTGCGACGGATATCTGAGCGACGCCGTCATTGCGTCGCTATTGCATCGCAATAGCAGTTTAGCGATGTAATTGAGACGCATTTGGGCGTTGCAATATTTTTTCCCTTGTAGTGTAATATCCTATTATTTTTTTATTTAAAATTTATATGAAACTGAAAGATGAAAAAGATAAAACTTTTGATTTAACTATATATATATATATATATATATATATATATATATATATATATATATATATCTTTGGCATCACTTTCTAAAAAGAATGATTGATGTCACTTCTTTGCGCAAGCAACAAATAGATATGAATATTTATTCTAATAGTGACCTACTTGCAGCATGATGTTTCCTACCTACATCTTTGTTTAGGAAACACACAAGTGCGCCAAGGCTTTCTTGATAAGCTATCTTTGTCCCTCTTAAACAATACGAATGGGTTCTTCTCATCAAGAAATAAAGCTTTCTTTATGCCTACCGTTTGGGCTTTGGTTTTGGATTCCAGCATCCAAGGACAACCAAAGTAGTGGCAGCATGCATGCTTTATTCCCTTAGAACAGTGCCTGTTTGGTAATGCTAATCTCTAAAGAACTTTACCAAAAACCCCTCGTTCTTTATATTATGCTTGATACTAAACTCTGTCGCTTTAGCATTATCCAAAAACTAAAGAGAGATTAGTCCATTTGAATAACTTTTCTACTCCATGGTAGTTCCGTTCCCTGTCACGCAATGACGCGATTGTATTATAGCCCCGTGATTCTTATCTTAAAATTATTCCCCATGATTAGTCCTTTTTTTTTTTTCCTCTTCTCTAATTAAAAATAAAGGGTGAAATATTAATTTAAGCTCTATCATGAATTTTCTAATGATCAGCTTTACCATTACTTTCACTCTAATTCATGCCCCAACATAGCGAGCCCACTAATTGTGTCTATATAAACTTTTAACATTTCAATAAATGCATCATTAAAGCAATAGAACCATTTATTTTTTCTCAAGACTATCTATATTAATATTACCCAAAAGACAAAGCATAATATTTAGTGCATGTATGCTTCTGAAAATTTTGTTCAGATGCTTGATAAATCAAACAATTAACTTATAAAGATATCCTCACGTTCTCAACAATAAATTATAATTTTACACATGAATAAATTAAATTATGAGTTTACAAAATATTGCATTGTGTTTAAATTATTGAAGTTCTCTAATTATAACTTGACAAAAAATCTATGAGCAATACAAAACAAATGTCATTTTATTTTGGATGTATATGTAGATATTTCTATCATAAATTGGACGATGACATCTCATCTTTTATCAAGTATATATATATATATATATATATATATATATATATGAGAATAGGGCAAATGTCTCTTTCAAAGGTTATAATAGTGACAAATTGCTTATACGGGGAGATCTCTACAAGCATCTAGAACAATCTATGATCATGAAATAAACCATTCATCTTTGCCATGTCAGCTTATGGAAAAGTAAGTGTAATCTAGATAATGTTAATTGAAATTTCTATGAGCCCTAGGGTTGCCATCATTGATCTTTTTTAGCCTAACCCTATCCAGCACCTGCGGTTGAAAAATAAAAATAAAAGACGACAAACCAAAGGTCGCATTCAGGTCGTGAAAGATCTATCCGTTGGATTCCCATCTCACGATTCACATTGACGCCGCCTCCCATCTTCACGGGCGGTGGCAAGTACGTTATTTGCAAACTCTCCGGAGGTCAATCACGTGACCCAATAAAGGCCAGCGATCCCGCTCCGATCACGTGAGCGCTGCTCCGACGTAGATTCTCCACGTGGCTCCAGCTCTCCGATCTTATCCGCTGCGGGGTCTCCTGCACACCACGTCACCATCCAGATCTACATAGACGGCCCAGATCCACCCATCCCACCCCACTTCCGCGTTTATAAATATATCCCTTCTCGTTCCTTCTCGCTCTCTTCCGCCGCCTGGATCCAATCTAATCTCCAAAGATCTTTGAGGTCGCGTGGTTCTTCGGTAATAAAGTGGAAGTCCATGGGTCTTCTGGAAAAGCTCTGGGACGACACCGTCGCCGGGCCACGGCCGGAGACCGGGCTCAGCAGGCTCCGGAAGCACTCCTCCTTCGCCTTCCGGCCGAGCTCCGGTAAAGGTCCGGCGAACTCTTTTTTTTCTCACCCTCTATCTTTAAGTTTTCTAATTAATTAAACTCTGTTCTTCTTGTATATATGCTGGGGGATTATCGATGACCGGACGGTTGAGATCGGGCTTTTGCTTTTTTGCCAGAGGAAGCGAAAGAAGGGGCGAGCGGGAAATTGGAGGTCGAGGTGGCTCCGAGGGTGACGCGGAGTATAATGATAAAGCGGCCTACGGGGTGCCCGTCGCCGGGGAACGGGACGCCGCCGTCGTCCCCGGCGGGAACGACGCCTCCGGTGTCTCCGTTTTCCGGTGAGGACTCGAAGTATAACTCAGTAGTGGTAGTGGACGGTAAATTTGGAGAAATGATGATGGGGTTTTTCTTTATATTCACGGATATGCCCTTGCTCTAGTTTTAATGTTGTCTGAGAGAAACGATAAGGTTTTAGACAAAGTAAGGTGTTATTTTTTTTTTTCAAACAAAAATAAATAAATAAACCTAAATAGGTTTATTAAAAATGAAAAATAAAATATAAAAGCGTGAATTCATTAGTTAAGCAAATCCAGCTTTACGTTACTGATTTTATTGGTTTAAACTTGAAGGTAATAAATATAGGAGGTTTTCTTTTGGTAAACAATAACTCGTATTAAACTCACTTGCAAGGTGGCGTTTTTCTTGAATATAACTTGAAGTTTAATTAAGCAAGAAGAATTAATTATGTGGTTACAACTAGGAGGAAGAGAATGGAATCGGTTTAGGAGGAAATCATCGTCGGATGCGTACGAGGGAGGAGGAACGGTTGATGTCGGACCACGGAATCCTGCTTCTCCTCACGAGGTGTGAGCTCGACTGAGCTCCCACCCCTACCCTTCTTGTGCTGGCTGAACAACGTCCACTCCAAGCAAGAAAGAGATGGAACAACCAACGACCGGAGAGAGAAAGAGAGAGAGGGAAGGTTTTTTTCTTCAGCCTTTATGGCGATAACGTAGGAGCATATGTAGTTTAGATGCTGGTGGTTGGGGTTTGGTGGTGCATCAATGTAAAATATAATGAAGGAGGGAGCTATATTTGTAGGAGCTGTTTGTCTGGCGTGGTTCTAGCGTCCGTTCCTTTATGTCTTGTGAAAAAGGGTTAGGGTGTAGCGTGAAGAGTTGCAGGTGGATGAGGTGTGATGTACATGTGTTGTTCTATGGCGCATGTTGAGCATGTCATGTGTTTATGCTTTGTATGTTTTCAAGTACTGGTCGGATCAGCTGGTGTTCGTTATACAAATGCTGGATGATGCTGCCACCGTTCCTATGATGTTTATTGGCATGCATGTTGCGTGGATGGCATGGTGAAAGCCCTCAAACGATAAATAAAAGGCCGGCTACCACCGTCCGAATGTTGACGCACCGGTGGTATATATGGTATATTATAGTCGAAAATATATTATAGTCAATATTATACTAAAACTTTTAGCTTCTAGATTTTTAAATATCTAAATATCAATATTTATTAATAATATATTAAACTCATCTAAGCCTTTTCTTAACTTCCTATGTTCAGAACCAAGTTGATATTCAAATTATAAATAATTATATTTTTTAATTATTTTTATTCATATTAGTTTAAGTCTATTTGTATAGCTAGTGGTGAATCATGATCGTATCTTCGAGGATCAATAGTAATTATTTCATAAAAAAGAAAAAAAATTATCAGTAAAGGATTATATTAAAAATAGCGGTTATTAAAAGATAATAATTAATTAATTAATAAAATTAAAATAGTAGGAGAAGCAATCAGACATTCAAATTCATCATGCAAAATATTTTATCTTCTTTTCTTTATATTATGCTAGTAATAATTTTTATAAATTCAAGGTTAAAATAATTACTAGTAATAATTTTTACAAATTCAAGGTTAAAATAATTTATCTCTAGGAGATCATGGCATGTCCTCTTAGAGTATAAACTATCTAATTATTTACAAAGTTAGAGGCCTAAACTACCATACTATGATCTGTTTCTCTTAGGCACATTCCATACTAGGCATATTCCGTATTCTAAGATTACGGCACATCGATAGAATATGGCACATCGATAGAGGGTACAGGATGTATATGTTAAATTAAAATCTTAATCAAAAGATATACGAAAGAAGAGCATACTTTTATTGCATAAAAAATCAAGAACAAAAAGAAAGATAGAATCTGATTAAAGGCTTCATCATCATTCCAAGTTGAAGAAAAGGAATCTAGCTGCGCATTACAAGTTGAAGAAAACTCTCCTCCCTAACTGTCTGATGTCCTTCTTTTATAGAGCTTGTCTAGGACTTCCTCCTAATCAAAGATGGAGTCAATCATGTTCGAGATCGTTTAGATATTATGAGAAAATTCTTCAGTCATCCGTTCCACATTACCTGCCTTAGTTTGCATCGAGAATCATGCAATATCATCTCTTTCTTTCTTTTCAGACAAATAGAGTCCTAATTTGAGTACTATATGCATCGTTGGACTCAAAAAATCGAGCTCTTTCCATAAAAAATATTAATTCTTAATAAATTTAAAATAATTAATATTTATTTTAATGGTTAAATTAGGATAATAAATAGATTTACTTAACTTAATCATTGCTAGTCTCTTAGTAATGTAATTAAAATAAAATTATATGTCACTAAGATTCTCTTTTGCAAAATTAAATCTAGGCTTAAGGTTCAAAGAAAGGTTCAAAGAAGCTTGCCAGTATCACAAACTAAATAAAGTAAATTTTGCAGAACTATCAAAAACTTTTTTAGAGTTCATCCATAGATCTACAACACTTGTATTTATGATGGCTAACTTAAGCATTTCGGTACTAGCTTGTAAGGAACGATGGTATCTTCGCTTATCACTTAAATTAAGTACCTAATTGCCTGATATATATATTTTTTATTTTTATTTATTTTCCTGATATATATTTTTTATTTTTATTTATTTTTTTAGTGATATCTTCACACTGTCCACTTTTTGATGCGAACGCTTACTTAGGTGAAGGTGTCTGGTTACTCGATTGAAAACCAATGTTTAGACTTGCTTTTTTTAATTTATATATATATATATATTATTTTTTATTTTTTAATCAGGCAGATAGCTTTTTCTTAAATTCAAGTTTCTCTCATTAGGGTGTATATCAATTACCAATTTTAATAATGATTGAATCTCCAATTGACCTTACAACAATCAATACCTAGTTTACCTCGTCAGTGTGCATATGCAATGAAAGTGCTAATAGCCTTTATATGACCTAAGTAGGCCGCTAAAAGTCTAACAGCTAGTCTACTTCTTGGCTCGATACAATAATTAGCCAAGAATTTCTAACTCTATTACCTTTTCCTAATCGATTTTGCTCAAGAATTTTTTCATGACATATGATTTATAGAAAAATTAAAATTTTTAAAAATTACCAAAGTGTTTTCAAAATATTTTTGAAAAAGATTTTTCTTATCCCCCAACTTAATTTTCATTATCCTCAATGGAGTAAGAAAGAATAAAATAAGAAAAATACCATCTGGACAAGATATACCTCGCGTAATGTTAGGAGTGACCGTGCAGAGCAGTTTCTTATTCCTAGAAATAAGAATCACGAAAATAAAGGTTAAAACATAAAAATTTTAGGTTGCCTTCCAAAAAGCTCTAAGTTTAACGTCTTCAGCCAGACGTCATGGCTCACTTTGATTTTCATTGTCAAGGAGTTTGATGATCTCTTTCCTTATTACTTCTTTCATGAATGGTTTAAGTTTTCTTTGGGAGTCTCTTATAGGCTTGGTTTTCTTCCTTAAGTGAATCCCATGTTGAATGATCGATGAGCTAATCCCTTTTATGTTAGCCATGATCTATCCTAACGCTTCTTTATTCTCATTCAATAGTTTTCCTTCTTATGAGGAGTCTAGGTCAATTAAAATAATCACAGGCAGGATTTCTGATGAACCTAGGTATGCGTAGTTGAGATGCTTGAAAAATGGTTTCAATTCTAATTTGGATGCTTCCTTTATTAATGGTTTGGGTAATGGTTCAGGTATTTTCTCTAGTGGTTCAGTTGAAAGTTCCCATCTTGATTTTTTTAGCAATTATAACAACCTTATTAATTTGCTCCACATCTTGGTTTATGCATATTTCTAGGTCAAGCTCTTCGTCACTAAGGTCAATTGGATCATAAATAGTATCTTGAACATAATTTGAGTCGTTCGTTTGATGTGTATTGGTAAGATGAAAAATATAAGATAAATTAACATATTTCCAACAAAAAAATTTTATTAATTTATTTCGGTAATTAATTAGAGCATTAGCTATGGCCAAAAAATGGTCTACCTAAAATCACTAGGATGTGGCTCTTTGGGTTTATCACCGATTCAGTTTCTAAAATCACAAAGTCCACTGGATAGATAAAGTCACCAACTTTGATCAATACATCCACTACTATTTTCTTGGGTACTTTCAAAGAGTGATCTGCTAGTTGTAAGGTCATTTCCATAGGCTTTAGTTCTCCCAACCCTAGTTGCTCATATATAGAGTATGGCAATATATTAACACTTGCCTCTAAGTCTAATAGAGCCCTATTTATGATGGTGTTCTCCATAATGCATGAAATAGTGGGTAATCCTAGATCTTTGTATTTCACTGGCATATGGTTTGAAAGGTAAGAGCTCACACTGGCTGCCAGAAAGGCTCTATTAGGCACATTAGTGGTCTTCTTTTTTGTGCATAGATCCTTAAGGAATTTGGCATAGGATGGGACCTGTTGGATCATGTTCAGTAAGGGGATATTTACTTTAACTTGCTTAAAGACCTCCAAAATCTTATTGAATTGGGCTGAATTTTGATTGGGCTTAAGTCTATTTGGGAATGGTGCTACAACCTTGATTTTTAGTTTATCTTCTTTTGACATGGGCTTAGCTGGTGGGTTGGGCATTCATTAAACTCTGATGCCTTATGTGTTTCGGGCTGATCCAGCTCAATAATTAAGTTGTTCAAGTGGTAAGACTTCAAATTTTTCTTCATATGTACCCATCTAGTTATCTATTTGTTTCTCATATCTTAATGTATGAATGATACTTAGTTGGTTAATCTGGGCTGCTTGTTTTGATCCTTGCACTACAAGGGGAAAAAAATATTGCGACGCCCAAATGCGTCGCAATTGCGTCGCTAAACATGCTATTGCGACGCAATAGCGACGCAATGACGACGTCGCTCAGATATCCGTCGCAATCTTCATTTGTTACAATTGCATCGCAATATTACGACTCTCTGCGATGCAACAATGCGTCGTAATATTGCGATGCATCCAAATGCGTCGCTAAATTTAAAACTAATTTTTAATATTTAAAATTATTATTAAATATTGCGACGCATTTAATTGCGTCGTAATACACTACAAAGGAAAAAAAATATTGCGACACCCAAATGCGTCGCAATTGCGTTGCTAAACATGCTATTGCGACACAATGACGGCGTCGCTCAGATGTCCATCGCAATATCCATTTGTCGCAATTGCGTCGTAATATTGCGACTCTCTGCGACGCAACAATATGTCGCAATATTGCGACGCAACAATGCATCGCAATATTGCGACGCATCTAAATGCGTCGCTAAATTTAAAACTAATTTTTAATATTTAAAATTATTATTAAATATTGCGATGCATTCAATTGCATCGCAATATTGCAACGTATTTAGTTGCGTCGTAATATTTAATAATAATATTTTTGATATAATAGCGACGCAATTTGAGTCACTAATGCGTCGCAAAGAAATTTTTTTTAAATATTACGACGCAAGGTCATTACATCGCAATATTTATTAAAAATATTTTAGATATAATAGCGACGCAATTTGAGTCGCTAATGCATCGCTATTAAATTTTTTTAAAATTATTGCGATGCCAGGTCATTGTCGTAATATTTAATAATAATATTTTAAAAATATTAGCGATGCAATTTCAGTCGCTAATGCGTTGTTAATTAAATTTTTTAAAAATATAAAATATTAAAAATTAAAACGGTTAATAATTTTGTTACATTTAAATATTGATAGAAACATTCTTCACTCATATTGATCCAAACAATAATCAATTTTTAAAAATAATTCATATATTAAAATTTTGAAGTTTTCATGTACAACATAAAAAAAGAAAAAAAAATACATCAAGAATCTGAGCGATCACGCGGAGGCTGGAGACCCTGCGACAAGCGGCTAACCATATCCTACAAATGACGCATCTGATCTCGCACATCTGCAAGCTCCTGATCCTGGCCTCCCATACGCTGCTCGAACTCGTTCTCGACCTCCTGCCGAACCTCTTGCCGAACCTCCTGACGAATGTCCTGCTAAACCTCCTCGCAATAGATCTCCGAATGTCGTCTAAACGCTCGGCAGGAATATCACCAGAAAATCGTGAGCTGGAGGCCTGATGGGGAAAATATGCAGAAGCTCTAGTGCCCAGACCATAGACCCTGCGGTCTCGCGGCTGGGCACCAACAGCCTCCAAAAACACACGCCGACTCTCATCTGCTGAGAGTTCGATGGGCGTCTCCCCATTAGTGGAGTCGACCTATGATGCCTGGGAGCGAAGCTCCTCGATTCGTGTCTTTGAATTATAAAATCAACAATAAATGAGTTAATAAATTTCTTGAAATAAAATTTTAAAAATTAAACAGATACTACATAAATCTAATTTCTTACCGCAACCTCCCGTGATCGCGTGTCGACCCAGGAACCGTCCCTCCTGGTGTGTGTCGCCCTGAATAGACGAAACTCACCAGGATCTCCACCCTCCTGCTCAGACTAATAATAAAAAAATTGATATTAATACAAATATTTGTAAATAACTAAATTAGTAATTAAAATATTTATGTTTTCTTACCATACGCCGTCTGTGCTCCTGAATCGAAATGGAGCCCGAAGTATGGCGGGAGAGACCCGTGCCAGGACCGCCCTTCTTGGATCGGCGGTTCGTACTGGCTATGCGGACCTTCTGCGCCAGCCATCGGACTGCCAGGCCTGCTGCCACTCATGCCAAATACCCTCTGGCACATGTGCAAGATGCTGACCCGATGACCTCCAACGATGAAGCATGTCGGAGTATCGGCGTCCCATCAGAGCCTCCCATTCTGCCCTAATGGCATCATGGCTGGCAGGGTCCCACGTAAACTTTTTCTGCATTAAAATAAACAGTTAGTTTCAGAATTTATTAAGATTAAGAAATTTTATATCAGTGATAAATTGAATTTAATAAGTTTACCTGAAACTCAGAAAAATAAAACTCCCTCGTGGCTGGAGATACGTGGCACCAATCGTAGCCACTGGGATCTACACGCCTCTAAAATACGGCGCTGATGTGGCTGGATACATGATGCTGCTCAATAAATCTGTTAAAAAATGCATGTTTATAAGTAATTAACTTAAAAACATAAACATATATTTTTAATTAGTATATACTTACAGCCCATGAGCATCAAGTCGAAGTACGGTGCGGCCGATGGTGGAAGAACTCTCGGAGGTATGTGCCGATCGGCTGGATGGTAATACCAATGCAGGATCACCGCCGACTGCTGGAGAGATCGAAGGCTGTGCGATGTGTGGAGATCGAACTCTCCATCTCCAAAGCTCATGTGATCTGATGCAGCAAAGCTACGTCCTTGCTCACTCCGTATGTCGTCGGTAGATCTACCTCTGCCTGTTATACTAAAAATACTAAAGATTCATGTAATTAAATTATGATTAATGATTGACTATGTAAAAATTTACCACTTATAAAATAAAGTTGAATTTAAAAAAATCACTATGTTTAATCGGTGTTATTTGTTTCGTGAAATGTTGGTTCAACATCCGATGCCGTATCGGACTGCGATTCAGTTTCATTATCATCGGAAGGAAATCGAACATTTGCATCCGCAATTTCTTGGACATCATCATTTGGATCTCTAAGTGATGTTTCAGGAGCCCTTGTGTCGTCCTCAATTGCATGCATTTTCATCTCATCCTCTTGAAATAGGGCACTCGGCTGATTGACTTGATGAACTCTCCTCTAATAAGATTGTTGAACATGGGACGATTTTAGAAACAGCCCACCAATCTCGCTTGTCATTGCGCAAACTTGGATATTCGCAATAAAACACTTGCTAAGCTTGGGATGCAAGGATGAATGGGTCATATTTCTGCAATCTTCATCGATGGTTCACTTCAACCAAATTGTAGTCGTTATGAACTCTTTTGCCCACAGGAACTGTCGAATCGAACCAATTGCAACGAAACAATACGGTTCGTTTCATAGGCCAACCGGGATATTCAACTTCAACCACCTCTACTAACTTTCCGTAATAATCCTGCATATTTGCTCCAACACTTTCTCCTTTAACACACACGCCCCAGTTCTACGTGCCTCTTGAAGCTGCTAATCGTTCAATCTGAAATTTGTACCCATTAACAAAATAGCCAGTAGAGGTTGTTACGGTCTTCAATGGCCATTGCGATAGACATTTAATGAAAATATTATCGGTTGGGGACCATGGACCGTTTACCTATAAATTAATAAGCTATTCACAACCAATTCGAAAAATTAAAGCCATTACTGAAATTGATTGAGTGATACTACTCACAAATTCATAAAACCAGTAAGCGAACTCCGTTTCTAACTTCTGTCCAATTGCAACTTGACTGATGTCGGGATTCATCTATCGTTGTCTATCACAATACATCCTTATGAGATGATAAGGATTAAAACTAATGTTAGTAATTAAATATTATGGTATATTGTAATTTAAATTAGAAGTTCCAATTAAGCATTAAAGTATACACTTACTCAATATATGGATCAACTTCTCTATAGTTCATTAGGATATAATAATGTGCTCCATTATACTCCATATCGTTAAGATTTCTTAACTTCTGCCCCCCAAATGAACGGCCGATACCTTTAAAAATTGATATTCTACCATCATTAGGTTCTCCTTCATCCACACATACGTCATCGTTATGACCAAGATTTCGGCTCCTCGTGTGGACGTGACCCTCAAAGTAATGCGAGGCAAAAGCTGAAACTTCTTCGACCAAGTGTGCATTGCATATAGAACCTTCAACCCTTGCCTTATTTCGCACATTATTTTTTAACTTCTTAAGGTACATATATGTAAAGTTGAGACAAAAAATTAACCAATTTTCTCGCAATGAAATAATATTTGAAATGTCAATATGTCTTAATGATGTATATATTTACCTCTCGAAAGGATACATCCAGCGATACTGCACGGGACCAGCTATGCTCGCTTCGTATGGCAAGTGAACCGATAAATGCTCCATTGAGTCAAAAAAACTGGGAGGAAATATTCACTCCAGCTTGCATAAAATAATTGAAATTTCTTTTCAAGCCTTGCCATGGATGCAGAAGTAATGACTGTGGCAGACAACTCCTTGAAGAACAAGCTAAGCTCTGTCAATGCCTTCCAGACATGTTGCGGAAGCAACTCACGAAAAGCTATAGGTAATAACCGTTGCATAAAAACATGACAGTCGTGACTCTTTATGCCGAACAACTTGAGCTTATGCATGTCCACACACCTACCGATATTTGAGGCATAACCATCTAGAAATTTTAACCCTCTAAGCCAGTTACATAAAACTTCTCGTGAATTTCTATCAAGAGTGTAACAGGCTTTAGGATAGGTCCCGTCGGTACTCCTCCTCAAATCACCTCTTCTGCAATACTGATTAAGTTCTTCTCTTGACTTTGCAGTGTCTTTTGTTTTTCCCGGGATGTTTAGCACTGTGTTAAATATGTTATCAAAAAAAAATTTCTCGATATGCATAACATCCAAGTTGTGCCAGATGAGATTTGTGCTCCAATAAGGCAAATCACAAAATATACTCCGCTTCTTCCAGTTATGTTCTTTACATATACGGCCATTTATTTTATCTGCATCTGGTTCCCAACTATACCTCAACCCCAAATGCTCTATAGTATCAAATATATCCGTGCCGGACCTAACCGGTTCGGCGAATTTTGTGACTGCTTTGTTCTTCCGGAAGGCGATCAAGTTACGCCTGTAAGGATGATTTGGGGGCAAGAACTTCCTATGATTATCAAACCATGATTGCTTACCACTCTTCTGCAATGTAAATGCATCCGAATCATACATGCAATGAGGGCATGCCAGACGTCCAGCAGTGCTCCAACCAGACAACATTGCATATGCCGGGAAGTCACTTATTGTCCACATCAAAGCAACTCTCATGATGAAATTCTGTTTCATAGAAATGTCGTAGGCTACGAGTCCTGTTTCCCACAACATTTTCAATTCGGCCACCAACGGTTGTAGGAAGACATCAATCTTTTCCTTTGGATTTGATGGTCCTAGAACCAAAACTGTCAAAAACATTGCAGTCTCTTTCATGCACTTCCATGGAGGAAGGTTATATACAGTAAGTATCACAGGCCAACATGAATACTGTTGCCCCGCTTGACCGAATGGTTGGAAGCCATCGGTACAAAGACCTAATCTGACATTCCTTATATCTTCAGCGAAATCAGGATGATTGTCATTGAAATGCTTCCAAGCTTTTGAATCTGATGGATGCCGCATTTCATCCTCTTTAGATTCATGTTCGGCATGCCATCTCATATCAGCAGCTGTAGCCTCAGATCTGTATAATCTCTATAGGCGTGGAGTCAGAGGAAAGTGATGCATCCTCTTGTAAGGAACACTTTTCCTCCTACTTGTACTAGCTCCCCCTTCGCCGTTTTTGTACCTCGATTGCCCACAAATCTTACACCATCTCAGCTCCGAGTCTTCACCCCAATATATCATACAATTGTTCAAGCAACAATCGATCTTATTAACCGGGAGCCCAAGCCCACGCAAAAACTTCTTCGTTGAGTAAAAACTGTCTGCTACAACATTATCATTTGGCAAAATTTCCTTGATTAACCCAGCTACAGAATTAAATGCCTTTTCTGATAATCGATGTTCTGCCTTAATATTCAGCAACCGAGCAGCCGTCGACAACTGTGAATGACCCTCATAACCAGGATAAATTCTTGATTTGCAGCATGCAACATATCATAAAATTGCTGTACATCTAGATTTGGTTCTTCCATAAATGTATTCTGATTGAATTCATTACCCGATGCATTCATCACCATTTCTTCATATGTGTTTAGATTCACAAATGGTTCATCAACAGGAATTGACACTTGTTGGCTTGTAACAACTGCTGGAATTTCCTCTGGTTCACCATGATAGTACCAAACATCGTAATCAGGAACAAACCCCTTTTTACACAAATGCACCTTAACAGTTTCGACATCTCTGTAGGCTTTATTCTGACACCTGTGATAGTTGCATGGGCACCTAATCCTAGGCCCATCCATCCATTCAGGTTGGCTACATGCAAATGCGATAAATTCTTCCAATCCATTCAGAAAATCTGGATTAAGCAAGCCATCTTTTATCCTTGCATACATCCACGAGCGAGCCCCGTTCATTTTTGACCGACTTATACAATTTCTGGTAAACCATTAAAGGAAACCACATTATAAAACTATATTAGCATTACTAAATATATAAATAAATTATTTTTTTACACAATTTAGGTTAATAATAACCATTTAAATAATTTATAACTGAACCAATTTTTTTTAGACAACTAAGGTCCCTACCCTGCAAGGCCCGGCCACGGCTACGATCCTTGGCGTGCTAGCAAGGACCGAGGCCCAGGTTCATACCAGGCTAATGCTAGGGCTTGAGTTCTGGTCGGGCCACAAGGCGGTCCGTTTAATCATGAGACTTCACAAGCGTTAAGTGTCCTAAATTAATTCTACCTTCACTCCATGTCTAAAAGGTAAGGCCCTATATTTTTTGTGATATGTTATTCTGCTATTAATTATCATCGATCGGTTACGTTGAAATTTCGGTAGCATTTCCCCATATGTTCTCCTAAATGTGTGGCATATAAGCCACACTAGGAGAACGTATGAGCAAATACAAACTGTAATCTCACCCAACGATGATTAATAGCAGACTAACATATCGCAAAAAATATTCCCAAACTGTCCACCAAGACAATTTGAGAATTTGCAAGACTAAGGCTTACAAATTCTCAAAAGGGTCTAAAGGTTATAGTGCTGTGATTAATAATATGGAAGTCCGAAGACAATCGAACTTATGCTTGTTATTCTTAACTTCTTGTCAATTATACATATATAGGAATAGTGTTCTATATATATAGTCACTGACTTCTTAAGATTATTGTGTCGAATACAAATGTTTGTGAAGACTAAAATATAAATCATTGAAACTACTAATTTGTTGCTGCAAATTAAATAATAATACAACAAGACTTTTTATCTAGCATTACATAATTTAATGCATCATTTAGTTTGAAGTAGAATGTAAATAATCAAGACATAATAATTGTAAATAACTACAAATACACAAATATTATTGCATAAACATTCTGCTTAAATTAATTATTGCATAAACATTTTGAAAATTAAATAATAATACAATAAGACTTTCTATCTAGCATTATAAATATTATTGCATAATCAAGACATAACAATCAGTCTATCCAAAGAGCTCCGACTAATGGCATAAATTAATTAATTTATAACTAATCTAATAAAAAATTAGATTAGTGGTCACATTTTTTTTAATATTTGTCATCAAATTATTTAAAAATATTTTTAATAACAATAAAATATGATAGAATCTAATTTTTTTTGTTAATTTTTTTATGACTGTTATTTTTTTAAATTGAAGGGGCCGAGGGTGGGGGAAAAGCCCCCTAGCTGTTACCTTTTTATTTATTTTTTTTTTTTTTCTGGCCACTGTGGCCGGAGAAGATGAACGGGAGGGGGGTCCCCCCCTAACTGTTTTTTTTTTTTTCGGTGGCCTGGCCACCGTGGCCAAGCCACGCCGGCCACGGCAGCGGCCGTAGCCGAAGAAGACAAAGGGGGGGTCGGGAAAAAAACCCCCACCCCCAAACAGAAATTTTTTTTTTGGCCTGGCCACCGTGGCCAGGCCACGGCCGCCACGGCACCGGCCGTGACCGAAGAAGAGGGAAGCGACGGGGGGGGGGGGGGGCAGCTAGGCTAGAAAAAGGAGGATAGGCTTACCTCGGTCGCAAGGGGATGCCGCCAGAGTGGGGGGAGCTTCCGCCGGGAGAGAAGACGAGGGCAGCCGGAGGAGCGGACGGACGGTGGCAGCTAGGCTAGGAAAAGGAAGAAGAAGAGAAGGGAAGCGGCGGCAGGGGGGGCAGCCCGACCAAGCCATAAATACTGGTGATTAGCGATGCAATATATGCGTCGCTAATCACTCGCTATTTTTTATTATTATTATGGATTAGCGACGCATCAATGCGTCGCTAATCCATCGCTTCTTTGGCTTGTTTAATTTTTTTATGCAAAACGTAGCGACGTAACTAATTGCGTTGCTAATGAGTAGCTAACTTGGCGCCAATGTCCAGCGGAGAATAATTTTTATTTTCTAGGAAATTACATCGCAAATGCGTCGTAATATTTTTTAAATATTAATAACTGATAAAAATTATATTTTCTGAAAAATAATTGCGACGCATTTATTGCGTCGCAATAATTTTTTTTAATTTTTTTATTACATTTAATTTTCTTAAAAACATTGCGACGCAATAACTGCGTCGCAATATTAAAAATTTTTTTCTTGGAAAATAATTTTTATTTTCTAGGAAATTGCATTGCAAATGCATCGCAATATTTTTTAAATATTTATAAAAAATTATATTTTTTGAAAATAATTGCGATGCATATATTGCATCGCAAGTTTTTTGTAAAAAATTTTTATTACATTTCTTTTTCTTAAAAACATTGCGACGCAACAAGTGCGTCACAATATTAAAAATTATTTTCTCTGGGAAAATTATTTTTATTTTCTAGGAAATTACGTCGCAAATGCATCGCAATATTTTTAATATATTTATAACTGATAAAATTTATATTTTTTGAAAATAATTGCAATGCATATATTGCGTCGCAATAATTTTTTAAAATTTTTTCCTTACATTATTTTTTTTAAAAATATTGCGACGCAATGAATGCGTCGCAATATTAAAATTTATTTTCTCTAAAAAATTTATTTAAACATTCTAGGAAATTGCATCGCAAATGCGTCGTAATATTTTTAAATATTTTTAACTGATAAAATTTATATTTTTGAAAATAATTGCGACGCAAATAATGCATCGCAATATTTTTTTAATTTTTTAATTACATTTATTTTTCTAAAAAATATTGTGATGCAACACAAGCATTGCAATATTAAAAATTATTTTCTTCGTAAAAATTAATTTTTAGGAAAATGCGTCTCTAATGCATCGCAATATTTTTTTAATAATTATAACTGATATAAATTATATTTTCTAAAAATAATTACGACGCATCTATTGCGTGGCAATATTTTTTTAAATTTTTTTATTACTATTATTTTTCTTAAAAACATTGTGACGCAATATGTGCGTCGTAATATTAAAAATTATTTTATCTCGGACCGTGGCGATCGGTCCGATCGCCGACGATTTGACGGTTGCGATCGATCCAAGCCCTGATCCCGATCGGCCACGACCGATCCCGGACCGTTGCGATCGGTCCGATCGCCGACGATCCGACGGTTGCGATCGATCCAAGCCCTGATCCCGATTGGCCACGATCGATCTTGGACCGTTGCGATCGGTCCGATCATCGATGATCCGATGGTTGCGATCGATCCAAGCCCTGATCTCGATCGGCCACGACCGATCCTGGACCATTGCGATCAGTCCAGATCACAACGATCCGACGGTTGCGATCGATCCAATCGGCATCGATCCGATGGTTGCGATCGATCCAAGCCCTGATCCCGATCGGCCACGACCGATCCCAGACCATTACGATCGGTTCGATATCGCGATGATCCAACGGTTGCAATCGATCCAATCGGTGACGATCCGATGGTTGCGATCGATCCAAGCACTGATCCCGATCGGCCACGACCGATCCCGGACCGTTGCGATCGGTCCGAGATCGCGATGATCAGACGGTTGCGATCGATCCAAGCCTGGATCCCGATCGTCCACGACCGATCCTGGACCATGGCGATTGGTCCAATCAGCGACGATCCAATAGTTGCGATCGATCCAAGCCTTGATCCTGATCGTCCACGACCGATCTCGGACCATGGCGATCGAACTGATCGGCATCGATCCAATGGTTGCTATCGATCCAAGCCCTGATCGATCCTCGTCGGCGATGAACGATCTCGGACCGTCGCGATCGATTCGATAGGCGACAATCCGATGGTTGGGATTGATCCAAGCCATGATCCCGATCGGCCACGACCGATCTCGGACTGTTGCAATCCGTCCGAGATTGGCGATGATCCGACGGTTGTGATCATCGAAGCCATGATCCCGATCAGCCACGACCGATCTCGTACCATGGCGATTGGTACGATCGGTGACGATCCGACGATGGCGATCGATCCAAGCCCTGATCCCGATCGGCCACGACCGATCTCTAACCGTGGAGATCGTCCAATCACCGATGATCCGACGGTTGCGATCGATCCAAGTCCTGATCCCGATCAGCCACGACCGATCTCGGACCTTGGCGATTGGTCCGATCGCTGACGATCCGACGGTTGCGATCGATCCAAGCCCTGATCCCGATCGGCCACGACCGATCCCGACCGTTGCGATCGGTCCGAGATCGCAGACGATCCGACGGTTTGCGATCGATCCAAGCCCTGATCCCGAACGGCCATGACCGATCTCGGACCGTGGTAATCGGTCCAATCGCCAACGATTTCGATGGTTGTGATCGATCCAAGCCCTGATCCCGATCGGCCATGATCGATCCCGGACCATTGCGATCGGTCCGAGATCGCGACGATCGACAGTTGCGATCGATCCAATCAGCATCGATCCGACGGTTGCGATTGATCTAAGCCCTGATCTCGATCGGCCATGACCAATCTCGGACCATTGCGATCGGTCCGAGATCGCGATGATCCAACGGTTGCGATCGATCCAATCGGTGACGATCCGATGGTTGCGATCGATCCAAGCCCTAATCCCGATCGGCCATGATCGATCTCGAACCATGGTGATCGGTCCTATCGCCAACATCCGATGGTTGAGATCGATCCAAGCCCTGATCCTGATCGGCCACGACCGATCCCGGACCGTTGCGATCGGTCTGAGATCGCGACGATCCGACGGTTGCGATCGATCCAAGCCCTGATCCCGATCGTCCACGACCGATCCCGGACCGTGGCGATCAGTCCAATTGGCGACGACCCGACAGTTGTGATCGATCAAAGCCCTGATCCTGATCGTCCACGACCGATCTCGGACCGTGGCGATCAGACCGATCGGCGTCGATCCGACGGTTGCCATCGATTCAAGCCCTGATCGATCCTGGTCGGCGATGAATGATCTCGAACCATCGCGATCGATTCAATAGGTGACGATCCGACGGTTGCGATCGATCCAAGCCGTGATCCCGATCGGCCACGACCGATCTCGACCGTTGCAATCCGTCAGGGATCGACGACGATCCGATGGTTGCAATCATCGAAGCCATGATCCCGATCGGCCACGATCGATCTCGGACCGTGGCGATCGGTCCGATCGGTGATGATCCGACGGTTGCGATCGATCCAAGCCCTGATCTCGATCGGCCACGACCGATCTCGGACCGCGGCGATCGGTTCGATCGCCGATGATCCAACGGTTGCGATCGATCCAAGCCCTGATCCCGATCGGCCACGACCGATCTCGGACCGTGGCGATCGATCCGATCGCTGACGATCTGACGGTTGCGATCGATCCAAGCCCTGATCCCGATCAGCCATGATCGATCCCGAACCATTGTGATCGGTCCGAGATCGCGGACGATCCAACGGTTGCGATCGATCCAATCCCTGATCCCGATCGGCCACGATCGATCTTGGACGTCGGCGATCGGTTCGATCGCCGACGATCCGACGGTTGCGATCGATCCAAGCCCTGATCCCAATCGGCCATGACCGATCTTGGACCATGGCGATCGGTCCGATCGCCGACGATCCCATGGTTGTGATCGATCCAAGCCCTGATCCTGATCAGCCACGACCGATCTCAGACCGATCGCTATTTAACATAATTATTTTTTAAAAAATATTGCGACGCAAAGGTTTGCATCGTAATTTTTTAATATGATAATTATATTATATAAAATTAATTTTATTTAAAATAATTGCGATGCAACAAGTGCATCGCTAAATTAAAACATAATTTTCTTAATTTTTTTTATTACGTCGCTAATGCGTCGCTATTTAACATAATTAATTTTTTTTAAATATTGCGATGCACTAAATTACGTCTCAATATTTTTTTCTCATAATTATATTTTATAAAAATTCATTTTATTTAAAATAATTGGATGCATATATTCATCGCTAAATAAAAAATTATTTTTCTAATTTTCTGGTTTATTACGTCGCTATTTAAATAATTAAATTTTTTAAAAACATTGCGACGCACTGTGTTGTGTCGCAATTATTTTTTCTCATATTTATACTTTATAAAAATTAATTTTATTTAAAATAATTACGATGCAGTATATGCGTTGCTAAATTAAAATAATTTTTCTAATTTTCTAGTTTATTGCGTCGCTAATGCGTCACTATTTAACATATTTAATTTTTTAAAAAATATTGTGACGCACTGAGTTGTGTCGCAATATTTTTTCCTAATATTTATATTTCATAAAAATAATTTTATTTAAATTATTTGTGACGCAATTGGCTCGTCGCTATATTAAAAATAATTTTTTTTAATTTTTTTATTTATTGCGTCGCTAATGCGTCGCTATTTAATATATTTAATTCTTTTAAAAACATTGTGATGCACTGAGTTGCGTCGCAATATTTTTTCCCATATTTATATTTTGTAAAAATTAATTTAAAAATATTGTGATGCATTATTTGCGTCGTTAAATAAAAAAAATTAATTTTTTTTTTTTTGGTTTATTGAGTCGCTAATGCGTCGCTAATTGTGTCACAATGTTTTGTTGTCACAGAGGCGTTGCAAAGTGGTCGCAATTCAGCATAAAGTTGCGTCGCAATATTTAATAATAATATTTTTGATATAATAGCGACACAATTTGAGTCGCTAATGCATTGCCAAGAAATTTTTTTTTAAAATATTGCGACGCAAGGTCATTGCGTCGCAATATTTAATAATTATATTTTAGATATAATAGCGACGCAATTTAAGTCGCTAATGCGTCGCTATTAAATTTTTTTAAATTATTGTGACGCCAGGTCATTGCATCACATATTTAATAATAAAATTTTAAAAATATTAGTGATGCAATTTTAGTCGCTAATGCGTCGCTAATTTTTTTTAAAAATAATATTATAAATTAAAATGGTTAATATAATTTCATTATATTTAAATATTGATAGAAACATTCTTCACTCATATTGATCCAAACAATAATCATTCAATTTTTAAAAATAATTAATATATTAAAATTTTGAAGTTTTTATGTACAATATATAAAAAGAAAAAAAATATATCAAGAATCTGAGCGATCACGTGGCGGCTGGAGATCCTGCGATAAGCGGCTAACCATATCCTGCAAATGACGCATCTGATCTCGCACATCTGCAAGCTCCTGATCCCGGCCTTGCATACGCTGCTCGAACTCGTGCTCAACCTCCTGCCGAACCTCCTGATGAACGTCATGCCGAACCTCCTCCGCAATAGATCTCCGAATGTCGTCTAAACGCTCGACAGGAATATCACCAGAAAATCGCGAGCTGGAAGCCTAATGGGGAAAATATGCAGAAGCTCTAGTGCCCAGACCATAGACCCTGCGGTCTCGCGGCTGGGCACCAACAGCCTCCAAAAACACACGCTGACTCTCCTCTGCTGAGAGTTCGACGGGCGTCTCCCCATCAGTGGAGTCGACCTGTGATGCCTAGGAGCGAAGCTCCTCGACTCATGTCTTTGAATTATAAAATCAACAATAATTAGTTAATAAATTTCTCGAAATAAAATTTTAGAAATTAAACAGATACTACATAAAGCTAATTTTTTACCGCAACCTCCCATGATCGCGTGTCGACCCAGGAACCGTCCCTCCTGTGTGTGTCGCCCTGAATAGACAAAACTCACCAGGATCTCCGCCCTCCTGCTCAGACTATAACAATAAAAAATTGATATTAATACAAATATTTGCAAATAACTAAACTAGTAATTAAATTATTTATGTTTTCTTACCATTCGGCGTCTGTGCTTCTGAATCGAAATGGAGCCCGAAGTATGGTGGGAGAGACCCGTGCCAGGACCGCCCTTCTCGGATCGGCGGTTCGTGCTGGCTAATGCGGACCTCCTGCGCCAGCCATCGGATTTCCAGGCCTGCTGCCATTCGTGCCAAATACCATCTGGCACATGCGCAGGACGCTGACCCGATGACCTCCAACGATGAAGCATATCGGAGTATCGGCGTCCCGTAAGAGCCTCCCATGCTGCCCTAATGGCATCATGGCTGGCAGGGTCCCACGTAAACTTTTTCTGTATTAAAATAAAATTTAGTTTCAGAATTTATTAAGATTAAGAAATTTTATATCAGTAATAAATTGAATTTAATAAGTTTACCTGAAACTCAAAAAATAAAACTTCCTCATGGCTGGAGATACGTGGCGCCAATCGTAGCCACTGAGATCTGCACGCCTCTGAAATACGGCACTGATGTGGCTGGATACATGATGCTGCTCAATAAATCTGTTAAAAAAATGTATGTTTATAAGTAATTGACTTAAAAACATAAACATATATTTTTAATTAGTATATACTTACAGCCCATGAGCATC
>UESW01004937.1:582141-605662 GCA_900491605.1 Calamus simplicifolius | reverse complement strand
CTTTCCAACTCGAAGAGCTCAATTTTAGGAGTCCAACTGTATAAACGACACTCAAATCGGACTTGAAACGAGCTCAAAATGGATTTTTCAAGATTTAACCTAAGAATTATACAAAATTTAAAGCAATTGCGGATAAGAGGAAATCGTGCTATATTTTTTAGGCTGCAATTTAAACTTTGAAAGGAATAAATCTTATTTGCGAAGAAGATAAGATGAGCAGTTAACACAAATTACACACGGAGTCGATATGTCTTCCTTGCTTATAAAAGAACACCATCGGGCCACTTGAGGAATCATCCAATAATCCTTTCACCTCTCGTCCTTCTCTTTGTTCCGTCCTACTTTTCGTTTACTCCATAACCTAAATCTTTCCATCCATTCTTCATTCACTGGCCATCCATACCTTTTATACTTAACCATCTTTCTATCTCAGGAAGCAGATCTGCGGAAGTAGGAAGCAAATTTGCAGAAGTAGGAAGCAGATAGCATATCCATCATCTCAGGAAATAGAAGTAGATTATATTTTTTATTTTTTATGTAATCTTTTGGATGCTATGAAATAAAGTATTTATTTATATTTACTTTTTATTGAATGTTCTTCAAGCGAAAATAATTTTTGACTAATCTATTTTTAAAAGGGACCATGATCTATGATTATGAGCCATACTCTAATTAAGATAGATCATATCTTAATTATTTTCACAACCAATCATTTTCTCATTTAAATTTTTAATTGCATAAATTTATTTCAAAATAACTACTCAAAGTCCATGTGGATTCGACCCCTTACTCTCACTACTCTACCTAAAATTAGTGGAATTAAGGTGTTTTAATTATTGCGCTATGACACCCAGCAGATTTTTGGCGCCATTACCAGGGACTTAAGTGTAGTTATTTTAAAAAAAATAAAAAATAAAAAATTAGAATAATAGAAATAAATTTTAAAAAATATTTGTTTTCTATGCTTAGATTGACTTAGGTAAATTTATTTTCTACAAAACTCAAATTTTTTTCTATTAACATCTCATAATTTATTAGAAAATTAAAAACTTAATCATAAAAATCTAAAATAATAATAATAATAATTAGATTAATTTATTTGATAACTTCAAGAGCTTGACATTTGCTTGTTGCATAGCATTTTCATAATTAACTTTAAGGACGCAAACCCCTAATCAAGATAAGGTGGAAAGTTGATCACCCTTTCTTGGTCCATAAACCACATCCTTTATTTTGTATTAACCCAAGCCTTTAACTCTAAAATTAATTAGACGTCAGCCCCTAAGAAAATCGAGCTCAATAGGACAAGGCACCTGAAAGAGTTGGACCAAGTCAAGATTGACTGATTAACTTGTGTCTAGAAAAAGAAAGAAAAGTATTTTTTTAATTGGTTTCGTTCGCTTACCTAAGGCAAGCAACAAGGGGTCCTCCACTAACCTTACCCTTAACTGGCTAGTTAATCAGTTAGTTTTTGACTTGAAGGGCTCCAACGTGGTCTTGGAAGTTAGAAGCTAGCTAGATCTAAGTTAAGCCTAGAGTAAAGAGTCTAATCTTTGTTAACTTGATTGCTAATAATTATTAAATCCTAATTAAATTAGTCTTCATTGCTCTTAGTTCTAGAAATTTCTTAGGATACTTCTTTTAGAATCTTCTCATTTCTCTTCTATTACATTAGTTTTAAAAAAAATTAAATTATTGTTTGCTTTAGAGTGTATTGGTAGAGTTATGCTTAGTCGCCGATCGTTACAACCTAACCTCATATCCCTAGATCTTGAAATAGAGAAACCTTTAGAGCAAACAGACATAGAATTATGGACCTTAATAACGAAAATGATCCACCAAGCTAGTTAAAGGAGTATTTCACTACTTCAAAATATTCCTACTCTTCTTGCATTCAAGTACCTCCAGTAAATGACACTCAATATGAGATCAAGTCATGCGTGATTCAAATGTTACCTTCATTTTATGGACTTGCAAATAAGAACCCTTACAAACATCTAGATGAGTTTCTCGAAATTTGTTCAACCATAAAAATTTAAAATTTTTTTGATGATGCTCTTAGGCTTAAGTTGTTCCCATTTTCTCTCAAGGACAAAGCCAAATATTAGTTAAATTCTTTAGATACTGTAACAATTTTAACCTGGGACCATCTTCAGAGAGAGTTTCTCAAGAAATATTTTCTTATAGGAAAAACTAATCAAATTAGAAAATCCATAACAAGTTTTTTTAGACAGATGGAGAGATGTTTCACGAGACATAAAAGAGATTAAAAGAATTGATTAGAAAATATCCATATCATGCTATACCCAAATAGCACCTGGTCCAGTACTTTTATGATGGTTTGACAGAAAAGCATTAGCAAATGGTTGATGCTTCATGTGGTGGGACATTTATATTGAAGAATGAACATGAAGCTTGGCAACTCTTTGAGACATTTAGTGAAAATTCATTACATCACATGTCAGCTGCTCGTAGAGACCCTCCTATGGAACCTAAAAGAGGTGGAATATATGAAATATGTCATTCTATAGATATCTATACTAAGGTAGATGAATTGTCCCAAAAACTTGACCAAATTCTACAAGTTGAAAATACATCTTCCCCATCTATTCAAAATCATGAGGTTTGTATAATTTGTTCAAGTCTGACCCATTCTATGGGTGAATGTCCAACCGCATACCAATTTCCTAAGCTTGTTTATGAGCAAGGCCATTAAGCCCAAACCCGAATGGCTCCTAGACCAATAAATGATCCATATTTGAATACTTACAATCCTGGCTGGTGAAATCACCCAAATTTTTCTTAAAAATTTTAATCTGTCATCAACCTAATAACAATTAGGCCTAACCATCAGGAGACCCAATTCAAAAATATGTTGTATTCCCAATATCCAAGTGCTCCTCAACCTCCGTTGAATAGTCATAATCCTACTTTTGAAGATAATGTGTTACAAGCACTGAAGGGGCTAGAAATGAATACTCAACTCCTTCACTTCCACACCCAGTCTATCGCCAAGCTAGAAACCCAGATAGGTCAGCTAGCAATAGCTTTTAGTAGGAGGGAGGAGGGTAAACTATGCAGTCAAGCCATTAGAAATCCAAGAGGGCAATACATGGCTAAGAGCACAACTGGTCCAGAAACTTCTCTTGAACATGCCAAATCTATCATAACCCTTAGAGATAGGAAAACCTTAAATCAGCATGAATTGACTCAATAAGAAGAGCAACTCACGCTGGCCAAGCCAGTAAGGAAAAATATTGAGGAAAAAAAAAGAATCAATTGATTACCCATACTTAAGGCTCCATTTCTAAGTACTTTAGAATCTCCTCTATCTCTTGACAAGAAGAATATCAAGATGAATGAAATGTAAGAATTGTTCAAACAAGTTCAAATTAATTTACCCCTTCTTGATGCAATTAAGCAAGTTCCTGCTTATGCCAAATTTCTAAAAGATTTATGCACTCAAAAACAAAAATCTAAGGCACACATACCAAAGAAAGTCAACCTAACTTAGTAGGCTAGTTCAATCTTTCAGCAGGTTACTCCATCCAAACTTAAGAATTCTGAAACCCCAATTATATCCTATGTCATAGGAAACCTTACGATTAAGAAAGTATTGCTAGATTTAGGCGTAAGTGTTAACCTTCTCCCGAGTTTAGTGTATAACTTATTTGGATTTGGAGAATTGAAACCAATGACGGTAACCCTACAATTAGTTGATCAATCAAATAAGATACCCTATGAAATACTAAAGGATGTGCTGGTTAAAGTGGATGAATTTTATTTTTAATTAACTTTCTAGTTTTAGATATTGAATCTAGTCACAACCCCAGTCAAATACTAATCATTCTAGATAGACCCTTTCTAGCAACTGCTAATACTTATATAAACTGTAGAACTGGGGTCATGGATGTATCTTTTGAAAATAAAAAGCTGAGGTTGAATATTTTTAACGCATCTCAAGGACCACCTCTATACGATCATAATGAGATCAACATGTTAGAGGAATTATAGATGATAAGACCCTTGCTTTATTCAATTCAGATCCTTTATAGGCATGTCTAACACATTTTGGATTGGATAATTTTGATATTAATGGATATACTAAAGAAATAAATGCAATTTTAGAGCCATCTGATTTTAGCACCATTCCTTCTGGACTATGAAATACGACCAATTTTCTATACACTTTAGTATACTGATGATACCCTTCCTAGAAGCACCACCTTCTCTAGAGTTAAAGCTTCTCCCTGCTACGTTAAAATATTTATTTTTTGGACCCAATGATACCCTTCCGATATTCATTACTCTGATTTAACTATCGATCAGGAAGACCAACTTTTAGGAGTGCTCAAAGAATATAAGGAAGCAATTGGATGGTCCATTGCCGATCTGAAAGGAATTGACCCCTCCATCTACATGCATCATATTCATATTGAGGAAAATGCCAAACCTTATAGAGACATAGGAGACTTAATCCTAATATGAGAGAGGTTGTGAAGAAAGAGGTAGTAAAATGGTTAGATGCAGAGATTATCACCCAATTTCTAATAGGAAATGGGTTAGTCCCACCCAAGTTGTACCGAATTATTGTGGTGAAGAATGAAGAAGGAGAATTGCTTCTAACTCATACCACAACTGGTTGGCGAGTTTGCATAGACTATAAGAAACTGAATAACGTTACTAGGAAAGATCATTTTCACTGCCTTTTATCGATAAAATCCTAAATGATCAGCTGGTCAACAATTTTTTTGCTTCCTGGATGGTTATTCAGGATATAATTAAATACTAGTCTTTCCTGATGATCAAGAGAAAACCACCTTCACTTGTCCCTATGGAACGTTTGCTTTCAGATGCATGCCATTTGAACTTTGTAGTGCAACTGCTACATTTCAGTGATGCATGTTGGTAATTTTCTCAGACATGATAGATAAATTTTTGAAGGTATTCATGAATGACTTTTTAGTATTTGGGACCACTTTTGAGAACAGCCTTAACAACCTGGCTCAAGTATTGAAATGATGTAAACAAACAAATTTGGTGTTAAGTTGGGAAAAGAGTCATTCCAAGGTCCAAGAGGAAATTGTTTTAGGCCACATTATTTCTAAGAAAGGGATTGAGGTAGATAAGGCCAAAGTTGAAGTCATCTCAAAACTCCCACCTTGAACTTTAGTTAAACAAATACGATCCTTTCTCGATCACACTGAATTTTATGGGAGATTCATCAAAGACTTAAGCAAAATTTTTAGACCTTTGTGCAAATTGTTTGCCAAAGAAATTCCTTTTATTTTTAATGATAATTGTTTGAAATCCTTCAATACTCTTCGTACAGCTTTGACCACAGCACCAATTATCAAGCCCCTTGATTAGTCTTTTTCCTTTGAAATCATGTGTGATGCATTAGATTTTGTAATTGGTGCAGTGTTGGGACAAAGAATTAACAAGGAGCCACATGTGATTTATTATGCTAGCAAAACCCTTTCAGATGCTCAACTGAACTATACTACTACTGAAAAAGAGTTATTAGTTATTGTGTTTGCCCTAGAAAAAATTTGATCATATCTTTTAGGGTCTAAAGTTCTGGTCTACTCTAATCACACGGCCCTTAAACACTTCTTATCAAAGAAAGGTACTAAACCATGATTGATCAGATGTATTTTGCTTCTACAAGAATTTGACTTAGAGATCCGTGATAAGAAGGGTTTCAAAAATATGGTAGCTGATCATATCTTCAGAATTTAGTTAAACACACATCAAGCACAGATGAGATCAAGGAGAAATTTTCTGATGAACAACTTTTTTTAATTTCTTCTGGTCTTCCCTGGTTTGCCAATATTATCAATTACTTAGAAATAGGACAAATTCTTCTCACTGGTCTAAACAAGAAAAGGATAGATTTTTTCATAAGTAAAGTATTATTTTTGGGAAGAACCTAAACTGTTTAAGCATTGTCCTGACTAGGTAATTAGACGTTGTGTTCCTGAGTGTGAGTTCAAAAGTATACTTACTTTTTACCACTTCCTTGCTTGTGGAGGACACTTTAGTGGAAAGAAAACTGCAGCAAAAGTGTTGTAGAGTGGGTTTTATTGGCCAACATTTTTCAAGGATGCACATGAGTTTGGCCAAAACTATTTGCGATGCCAGCAAACTGAAAATATTTTCAAGAAAGATATGATGCCGCTAACTCCCATATTAGTAGTCAAAATCTTTGATGTTTGGGGGATTGATTTTATGAGACCTTTTTCTATTTCATTTGGATATGAATACTTATTGGTTGCAGTAGATTATGTGTCAAAATGGGTTAAGATCATAGCAACCCGAACTAATGATCATATGGTCGTAATCAAATTCATTCAACATAATATTTTTAGTCGATTTGGGTGACCAAGAGCTATCATTAGTGATGGAGGTACATACTTTACTAATTGGCACTTTGAGAACTTAATAAAAAAATATGGGATAACCCATAAAGTTGCTATACCATATCATCCCCAAACTAATGGTCAAGTAGAAATCTCTAACAGGAAGATCAAACAGATTTAGAGAAGTCAATAAGGCCCGATAGAAAAGACTGATCAACATGTTTAGATGATGTACTATGGGCTTATTGTACTGCATTTAAAACTCACATAGGAATGTCTCCTTACCGACTCGTGTTTGAAAAATTTTATCATTTGCTAGTAGAATTAGAACATCATGCATTTTGGGCTATTAGACAGTTTAACTTTGATATGAAAAATGCAGATTTCAATAAGAGACTCCAGTTGAATGAGCTAGAAGAGCAATGAAGCATATGAAAATGCTAAAATTTATAAGACTAAAACTAAAGTATACCACAATAAATAATTTTGAGAAAAACCTTCATTTGGCCATAAAGTTAAGGCTCAAATTCGAAACCATAACAAGTTGGGTCATCCAAGTTCGGCCCAACCCATTTTTAACAATACTCAATAGTAGTTGAACAGTCCATGGGCAACAATAAAAAGAATGTGTTGAATAATCGGCTTATTATTATAATATAACCAATAAAATGGATGTCCATTGGTATTCTAAGAGAAGGTTATGTCTACCAATAAAGATGGTATCCATTGGTATTCCAAAGAAAGGTTATGTCTATTGGTATTATCCATGTAAATTTTTATTAATTTTGATGAATATAATATCTCTTTTTATTTACCTATAAATAGATGGCATATAGTTGTATTTGAGATATCCGATGGAATAAGAGAAAACATATTCCAATACTTTTTTTCCTAGTCTATTTATTCTATTATTACTCTTTAATTCTATAACCTTTTCCTAGTCACATTATCAGCACGAGTTTTTACGTCATCATTCTACATTTGTTGAAGAAACTATTATTTAGGTAAATATTATTTATGTTTATGCAAGTTATTTGTATATCTTATCAATTATTTTCTTTTAATATTTTCCTTGTGACTCTTAGTTTCAACTTATCACTTGGTCATTTATATATACGATTGTCTCTAGTCCTTGATAAATTTGAAACAATTTTTATTCTAATAAAAGGTTGTGTACTAATTTACTTTGTGTACGTTGATAGCATTGTTATGGTAAATTTGGTAAAACTTAATTTTGTGGTACTAGATATCATGGACAAAAATTATCTATCATGGATACTTGATGCTGAAATCCATCTAGAGGCTAATACCTTGGTGATAATTAAAGATGATAATAAGGCATCCAACTAGGATAAAGCAAAAGCAGTGATCTTCCTACGATACCAGGGATTAAAAATTGAATACGTAATGGTAATATATCCCCTTGTCCTTTAGAATAGCCTAAAAGAGGGTTATAACCATAAAAAAATTGATCATTCTCCCCAAGGCTCGTTATGATTGGATGCACTTACGTCTACAAGATTATAAAATAGTAAGAAAATACAATTCAACTATGTTTAGAATTACTTTCAAGTTGAAATTATGTGAAGAAAAAGTTATTGATTAGGATATGCTAAAAAAAATCTTTTCCACTTTTCATGCTTCCAATTTGCTCATACAGCAATAATATCGTGAAAAGGGTTTTAGAAAATATTCTGAACTAACAAAATATTAAAATTTTGATGAAAAATCATGAAGCCCGTCCAACTGGCTCTGTACCATTCTCTGAAGTGAATACAAGTTACTAGGATCTTCCTTAAACATTCCTGCTACTGGTGTTATGGAAGACTTTGCATGTGATAAAGGTTATAGACTTGCCATTGTACTTGGTTTACAAAATGGTAAAGCTTATAATATTGTGAATCTTGATGCAAATAAGCTAAGTGTTGAAAATAGGTTACTTCATAGTATCATTACAAAATTCTTTGCAACTTGTGCTGGATCTTTCAATGTTGTGACCGACCATAATGTTTGCATTATGTATCATATCCTGAATAAAACTCCTCTTGATTTTTCTAAACTTATGATGACCATTATGAAGGAAGCCTTAGGACGATCCAAAGCCGCATTGCCTTACGGCATGTTCTTTACCTATGTTTTTAAATTTTTAATATGAAACTTAAGGGTGAGACAGTTGTAGAATTACGTCATTCTAATATCTTTAATGCTCACTCTCTTCATCGTATGATTATGCTAAGCGTGATGGTATTTGGACTAGAGTTAGAACTAGGATAGGTGAAAACCCTACTCTTCTACCAAAAATCGAACGACCTTCAGACCAGCCTCAACGAAATTGTCCTTCCCCTGGTTATTTTAACTTTGACTTTCATCAGCCACATCCTTTCTTAGCCACAATGACTGAATCACATCCATTCATGTCTGAGTCACATCAATTTACTACACCTAAGCCATCTCCTTGTAATGAAAATCCTACTCCTCAGCGTCCCACCGTTGAAATATATGAAGAACAGATACAATGGATTATCCATGAATTATCCTTTGCCCAATCCAGTAGAGGCTCCAAAGATAGTGGATCATCTGTTAATGACTATACTATGATACCCTACATCTCCATAGTTTTTGAGACACTTTTCCAGGTTGTATTGAGTCAGAATCAAATTGTTCATGATATGCAAGTTCTTAATGGAAGAGTTTTTCTCACAATGAAACTGTGATGGGCCATATACTGAGTGAGATCAACATGCTGAAAGCCAAGCTTGAGTGTTTTGAAACTAAAGCTGAATGGGTGACATTTCAAATGCGTGACAATGAAAGCCAAACCAATGATGCTTCAGATGCTGTTGATTGCTGGACTTCTTCTATTGCTAGGCTTACAAGTCTTATGGAGCAACATCTTGCTTCATTTCAACCTGCTCCTCCTGTATTTGTACCAGATATATTTCACTCTCATCCTCACCTTTGGATAACTCCACCACAGTCTCATCAGTACAAGCCCAAAGCTTCTCATCGTCAGAAAGGATCTTCATCTTAACCTTCTGTTATTTCCTTTGATGATGATAAGTAGATCTTATATGTTTTTCTTGTATCTTAAAACCTATCCTACTGGTGTTTGTTTGCTCTATAATGTATGTTTGCTATAAAACTTGATGTTTTGATTTAAGCCACTGGTTTACTGGTTTGTATCAATGTTTAATTATGCACTCATGTTATCTTAATGTATTATGTTTTTCTTCATGCTCTCTTAATGAATGTCTACCATATAAATGTTATAATGAATATTGAATTTGCACATTCTTTAACTACCTCCTTGATTCATGATAAAAAGGGGAGAAGAATAATGCATATATTAAAAAAATGGAGAAGAAAAATACTCCATACATTCAAATATACAGGGGGAGGGAAGAAAATGTGTTAAATGAAAATTAACTTGAATGTATTAGGGGAAGAAGAATTTTTAAATACATTCATCTTCTTTCCAAATTCTATTTATACTTAAGGGTTTTGTCATCATCAAAAGGAGATATTGTTAACCCTAGATTGATTTTGATGATTACAAAATAATTAAGTAGGGACTAATATGTTTATTATGGAGACAAAGATCAATGAGGAAAATGCAGCATGATAAGAGAATACTTTCGGATGAATTATAATGTGCTTCATGTCCCTTGTCGAATTAAAATTTCCTGATACTTCTATCCGTGCGATTCTTCAAATCAGTTAACTGGGCATTTCATCCAACTAACTAGGATCGCATGCAAACTTCTCTTGGCCGAACACTTGATGGAAGTAGCTAGCTTAGTCCAGCTAGCTAATTGGACTCTTAGTCCAGCTAGCTAATGGATGCTGACTTTTATCCCTAGCCATAGTATTTGTTACTCTAGCTAACTGAGGTTGAACCTCAGTTAACTATCTTTACATGAATACTTCTTCCTACAGTGGGTTTCTTAAATTTAGTTAACTGGAGTTAAACTCCAGCTAACTACTTTGGCATGAAACATTCTCCTGGCCATGTTTTTCAAATCCCAGCTAACTGAGGTTCAACCTCAGTTAACTATCTTTACATGAAAACATTTTTCTGGCCATGTGTCTTTTTGAATTAGCTAACGGTATCTCAACACCAGCTAGCTAATGGATGCTGAACTTCTTCCCAGCCGTGTGGATTCAAGAAATAGCTAACTGGATGTCAATCCAGCTAGTTGACAAGAGATGAAGACTTTTCTTTTAGCCATGCTCTTTGAGGTTTTAGTTAACTAAACCTTGTGTCTAGCTAACTAAGGAACGATGAAAGCCTCTTCTAGCCATACTCATACTTGATCTAGTTAACTGGATTTTTTTAGTCCAGCTAACTAATGAGGATTCTTCTTCTAGCCGTGCTCCTCATTGAACTAGCCAACTGGATCTTAGTCCAGCTAGCTAGTGGAAGGGTGAAACTTATTCATGGCCGTGCACACATTGGATTTAGTTAACTAAACTATTGTTTAGCTAACTAATGGAAGTTGTTTTCTTCTTGTGGCCATGCTCTTTTTGAAACCAATAAACTAGACCTTCAGTCCAGCTAACTATAGATATGATGCAGAATTCTCCTGGCCAAATGATATATTATTTTAGCTAACTGGAATTGCATCGAGCTAGCTAAAGCTTCATGATACTTTCTTTTTAAACGTGTTTTCTTGTGCTTCAGTTAACTAAATTCCTTTGTTAGTTAATTGGGAGGTTCTTTCACTCCACCTGGGCATGCTCTCTCTCCTTTCTAGCTAACTGGATTCTATTTTCAGTCAGCTGGCTTCTGGTTTTTTGAAGTGATGACGGATCTCTTTCTCCTTCAAATGGATGTCAATGCATTTAATTCTCAAGGAAAATATTCACAACGGTTATCTTCTTTTTCATTTTCCTTTCCATTAATTTCATTTCAGTCTAATGAATATTTTTGCAGATCAAATGCTTTAAATAGCTGAGTGTAGAAAAAGAAGAACGTACACAAGAAAAAGAGAGCCATTATTGCATATTTGTGGTTGTTGAAAGGAAGCTCTGTGTTGAAATCGAAAAAGATGAAGATTATTGACTACTCATCCTTACTGAATTATCAAAGCTTCCACAAGCATTCAAAGCTTCAGCTACTTCAAAGGAATTTCATTTATTACTGAAGATTATCTATAAAATTATAAAGGGTTTATTTCTAAGTATCTGCTAATTCTAGAAGCATACTATTCTTAATATTTTTGAACATATTTTGTATCTTGTAAAGGGTTAGGTTTAACCCTTGGTTGTTTGGCTTACTTGTGCCGTGAAACAAGAGGACTAGCCTAGTAAGACTAGGAGTTTGGCTGCCTTATGTTGTGTAATAAGTGGACTAACTAGGAAAGGCTAGGGATTGTAATCGTTGGTAATACGATTGGAGTAAAATTCTCAAAGGATTTTGGGAGTGGACATAGGTGCTAGGTTAGCACTGTCTGTGTTTGTGATTGCTTGCATAATTTATGTGATATTATTGTGTTCACATCACTACACCGCTGCCAATTAAATTTTGATTATTGATAAGCATATATCTACACAATTAATTTTTAAATACCCAATTCATCCCTCTCTTGGGTTGCTACATCTAGGCAACAAGTGGTATCAGGGCAGCATACTCCTGATTTCTTTTGCTTTAACTAGCTTGGAGCCAAAGATCATTAGCAATACAAATGGGATCTATTTTTACTGAGGGATAGTCAACTAATAGACCACCTTTGTTCAATGAAATAAACTACACTTATTGAAAAGCACGTATAAAATTTTTATACAAACACTAGATTATGATCTATGAAAAATCATAAGTAATAGACCTCATACACCCACCATCAAGACCAATGGTCTTAACATCCCAAAATCAGAATCGGAATGGGATAAGCAAGATAAGAAATTAGCTCAATTAAATGCAAAAGTTATGAATGTTTTTATTGTTCACTTGATGCAAATGAATTTAATCATATTTTTACATGCATATTTACTAAGGAAATCTAGGATAGACTTGAAGTTACCCATGAGGAACTAATCAAGTCAAGGAATCCAAAATAAATATGCTTATTCATAAATATGAATTATTCAAAATAGATTCTACTAAAAATATCATAGACATGTTTACAAGATTTATCGATATTATTAATGGGCTGAAAAGCCTAGGAAAATCTTATGCTAATGGTGATCTTGTTAGAAAAATTTTTAGATCCTTGCCTAGGTCTTGGGAGGCCAAGGTTACTTCAATTCAAGAAGCAAAGGAGCTCAACATACCATCACTTAAAGAGTTAGTGGGTTCCTTGATGACTCACAAGCTTCAACAATGACAACATATTGATGAGGATGAATCAAACAAGAAAAGAACTATGGCATAAAGAGTACCACTCAAAATGATGAAAGTGAGGACACAACTAGTGATAGTGAGGAAGATGATGAAATGACACTTATCTCCAGAAAATTTAAGAAAATTATGAGAAGAAAGAAATTTAAAGAAAGAAGAAAATAATTCACAAAAGAAGAATACTGCAAAGAAAAGGAGAAAGCTGAACCTCCAATATGCTACGAATGCAAAAAGCCAAGATATATCAGACCAGAATGTCCCCAATTAAAGAAAGGACCCAAAAGAATGAAGAAAAAAGTGATGTTAGCTACATGGAGCGACAGTGAAGTTACAAGTTCTGAAGACGAAGATAAAACTAAAGTCACCAATATATTTTATGGCAGATGATAATGATATGTGTCTTGCTACCCGAGCAACTAAAAGAAAATAGTACTTGGATAGCGGGTGCTCAAGACACATGACAGGTGATGAATCATAATTCATCACTTTGGATGCAAAAGATGGACGTGTTGTTACTTTTGATGATAATGGCCAAGGTAAAATAATTGGCATTGGCAAAATAGGCATCACACCTCATGCTTACATTGATAATGTTTTGCTTGTAGATGGATTGAAACACAACTTACTTAGCATTAGTCAATTATATGACAAAGATTTAAAGTTACATTTGAATCATCTTTACGCATTGTTATAAATCTTGCTGATGAATGTATGAAATTTATTGGTCATAGGCATGGTAACGTATATATTGTTGATTTAAATGATTTGTATGACCAGAATGTTGATTGCCTAGTTGCTATGAATGCTAATACTGATAATAACTAGTTATGGCATCATATATTAGCTCATGCAAGCATGGATTTATTGTCTAAGCTGATTAAAAATGTTTAGTGAATGGTTTTCCAAAACTTATTTTTGAAAAAGATAAGATTTGTGATAATTATCAATTTGGAAAACAAACCCGAGTATCTTTCAAATCAAAAATTTTGGTTTCTACCACTAGACCTCTGGAGCTCTTGCATATGGACTTATTTGGTTCTACAAAAATAACTAGTCTAGAAGGAAAAAGATATGATTTTGTTGTGATCGATGATTTTTTACGATTTACATGGGTTTTATTCTTGGCTAGCAAAGATGAAGCCTTTCCCGCATTTCAAAAACTATTTAAGAAGATTACAAATGAAAAGAGTACTTTTGTTTTATCAATTCAAAGTGATCATGGCAAAGAATTTAAAATCAGTCTTTTGAAAACTTTTGTAATGAAAACGGCATTAAGCATAATTTTTTGCACCAAGAATATTCCAACAAAATGGAGTAGTAGAAAGAAAGAACAGAACTTTAGAAGAAATGCCCATACCATGTTCTATGAAAGCAATCTCCCTAAGTATTTTTGGGCTAAAGCTATCAACACAATATGTTATATTTTAAACCATGCATTAATTAAACCTATTCTAAGAAAGACCTCGTATAAACTTTGGCAAGGAAGAAAACCTAACATTAGTTATTTTCATTTTTGGTTGCCGGTGTTTTGTTTTGAATAATGAAAAATCGAACCTTGATAAATTTGATGTCAAATCTGATGAATGCATTTTTCTTGGTTATTCTTCACATAGTAGAGCTTTTAGAGTATTCAACAAAAAGACTTTAGTAGTAGAAAAATCAATTCATGCTATATTTGATGAATCTAATGATCTTCCATTAAGGAAGAGAAAGGGTTCGAATGATGTAGATGAAATTAAAGGTCAACTCAAAGACATGACTTTAAAAGATAAGGAGGATCCAGCTGCATAAGAGGTAAATGAAGAAAATGACATTAACCAACCTGAGGCTTCACAAGGTAATAATGATTTAGAAAGAGGTTGGAGGTATGTTCACAGTCATCCTAAAAATTAATTATAGGTGATCCATCTTAGGGTATTAGAACCAAATCATCATTTAGAGATACTTACAATAACCTAGCCTTTGTATCTAAAATTGAACCTCAATGCTATGATGATGCTAAAGATGATATTGATTGGATAAATGCCATGCATGAGGAACTTCATCAATTTGAGAGGAATAATGTATGGACTCTTGTTGATAGGCCTCATGATCATCCGATTATTGGGAATAAATTGGTATTTAGAAACATATTGGATGAACATGGTAATATAATTAGAAATAAAGCAAGATTGGTAGCTAAGGGTTATAATCAAGAAGAATGTATTGATTTTGGTGAGACTTATGCCCCTGTAGCTAGATTAGAAGCTATTAGATTACTTCTTGCTCTTGCTTGCTTTATTAATTTTAAATTGTATCAAATGGATGTTAAAAGCACTTTCTTAAATGGATACATTGTTGAACAAGTCTTTATGGAACAACCACTCAGTTTTGAAAATCACTTGTTTCCAAACCATGTATTTAAGTTGAATAAAGATTTATACGGTTTGAAACGAGCTCCCTAGGCTTGGTACGAAAGATTAAGTAAATTCTTGATCGGCAATGATTTCATTCGAGCAAACATGGATACAACTCTATTTATCAAAAGATAAAATAATGATATACTAATTATTCAAATCTATTTGGATGATATCATTTTTGGTGCTACTAATGACTCTCTATGCGAAGACTTTGCAAAGCTTATGTAGGGGGAGTTTGAGATGAGCATGATGAGCGAACTTAACTATTTTCTCGGACTTCAAATTAAGCAAAGCAAAGATGGAATCTTTATAAGCCAATCCAAGTACATCAAGGAGATGATCAAGAAATTTGGCATGAAGTCATCTAAAAGTATCGGTACCCCTATGAGCTCATCATGTAGATTTGAATCAAAAAATACTAAAAAATCTATTGATTTAAAACTCTATAGATGCATGATAGGATCTTTACTGTATTTAATTGCAAGTAAACCTGACATCCTGTTTAGTGTTTGCATGTGTGCTAGATTTCAATCTAATCCTAAATATTCACACTTGCTTGCTGTTAAAAGGATTTTTAAATATTTAAGTGGAACTATACATTTAGGACTTTGGTATGACAAGCAATCTAGCATTGACTTCATAGGGTACACAGACTCAAATTTTGCAGGTTGTAAATTAGACCGAAAATTAACTAGTGAAACTTGCTATAAGATTAGTCTCCTGGTTTAGCAAGAAGCAAACTTCAGAAGAATTATTTATGGCCGAGGCTAAATACATTGTAGCTGGAAGTTGCTGTGCTCAATATTATGGATTAAGCAGCAGCTATAAGATTATGGCATCAAACAAAAGGGCATTTTGATAAAATATGATAACACTAATGCAATCAATCTGACTAAGAATCCCATCAAGCATTCTAGGACCAAACACATAGAAATTAGACATCATTTTATTAGGGATCATGTGAATAATGGTGATGTTGTAATTGAATTTTTATGTACTGAAAAGCAACTTACTAATATTTTTAGAAAACTGCTTGAAGAATCTATGTTTTATGAAATTAGAAGGGAACTCGGTATGATTGATCCTTCAATTTAGTAAATCAGCTTGTTCATTTGTTTGATTGTTTTATCATGCCTGTTAAAACTTTGAGTTTGTTATCTATGGAAAACCTGTTAATATTAGTTCCTATATCTTTCTGCAATCTCCTGATACTATTCATGCATGAAACCCTTCTTGCTCTAGTTGACCATAAGTTAGCTATCTTATGTTGCATGATTCAGCCTTGCTGCCACCTAAGTTTTTGTCCTCTCCATCTCAATCGACTAGAAAGTCAACTGGTGATTCTTGATAAATCCCGTATAGCCGTATCAACAACTTCTTCCTTGTGCTAAAATTCCATGAGCATTTAATGCTCTTATCTTTATTTCTTCAGTTGACTAGGGAGCTAACTTCAATAAATAAATTATCAACTAGCCAACTATTGCCTTTTCCCCACATTTACTCCCTTACCAGCCGGCACCTACCTTATTTCACTCCATTCCTTGCATCAGGCAACTAACCAGGTAACTAGGAAGTAAATCTCTAGCTATCTGATCAGTCAACCAATTTAGACTCACTATAATTTCTCCTCACGATGCTCTTCTCTCATTCCACTCTCTTCTCCATCCAAACCGATTTCTCCAAAAGTCTTCACCGAGCTCACTCTTCATCCAACCAGATTCTCTCTCATTTCTCTACCTTTCCACTCCACTTCACTCCAAGAAAGGTAAGATGGCTCCTAAGAAGAAACTTCTTCATGCAAGGGAGGATGACTCCACTGATCTTCATAAGAAAGCCACATCTTCTTCTTCCCAAAGCTCCATTCCATCATCTATTCACATCGCAGCTAGAGCCTTAGCCAATGGGAGGTTAGTGGACTTTAACTTCTTAGATCAAGAAGGATTCAAATTAGGTAGGTTATTTGCTTTACAAGGTTGAACTAGTTTATTGAAAACCAAAAAGCCTATATATCCCGATCTTATCCATGAATTTTATGAAAATATTATCTTTGGTGATGGTATCATATCTTCTAGTGTTAAAAATGTCAAAATAGAGTTTGATACCAAGTTACTAGGATCTGCCTTAAACATTCCTGCTACTGGTGTTATAGAAGACTTTGCATGTGATAAAGATTATAGACTTGCCATTGTACTTGGTTTAGAAGATGGTGAAGCTGATAATATTGTGAATCTTGATAAAATAGGTTACTTCATAGTATCATTGCAAAAATCTTTGCACCTCGTGCTGGATCTTTCAATGCTGTGGCCGACCGTGATGTTTGCATTATATGTCATATCCTAAATGAAACTCCTCTTGATTTTCCTTAACTTAAGATGAGCATTATGAAGGAAGCCTTAGGAGGATCCAAAGCCGCATTGCCTTACGATATGTTCCTTACCTATATTTTTAAATTTTTCAATGTGAAACTTAAGGGTGAGACAGTTGTAGAATTACATCATTCTGAAATATTTAATGCTCACTCTCTTCATTGTATGGATTATGCTAAGCGTGATGGTATTTGGACTAGAGTTAGAACTAGGATAGATAAAAACCCTGCTCTTCTACCAAAATCAAACCACCTTCAGACCAGCCTCAACAAAATTATCCTTCCTTTGGTTACTTTAACTTTGACTTTCATCAGCCACATCCTTTCTTAGCCGCAATGACTGAACCACATCTATTCATGTCTGAGTCACATCAATTTACTGCACCTAAGTCACCTCCTTGTAATAAAAATCCTACTCCTCAGCGTACCACCATTGAAATCTGTGAAGAATGCTTTCGGATGAACTACAATGTGTGTCATGTCCCTTGTCAAATTAAAATTGCCTGATGCTTATCCTAGCCATGCGGTTCTTCAAATACGTTAACTCGGCATTTCACCTAACTAACTAGGATGGCATGCAAACTTCTCTTGGCCGAACACTTGATGGAAATAGTTAACTGGAATCTTAGTCCAACTAGCTAACGGATGCTGAAATTTATCCCAGACCATGGTATTTGTTACTCTAGCTAATTGAGGTTCAACCTCAGTTAACTATCTTTACATGAACACTTCTTCCTGCAGTGGGTTTCTTGAATTTAGTTAACTAGAGTTAAACACCAGCTAACTACTTTGGCATGAAACATTCTCCTAGCCATGTTTTTCAAATCCCAACTAAATATCTTTAAGTGAAAACATTTTTCTGGCCATGTGTCTTTTTGAATTAGCTAACTGGATCTCAACACTAGCTAACTAATGGATGCTAAACTTCTTCCCAGCCGTGTGGATTCAAGGAATAGCTAACTAGATGTCAATCCAGCTAGTTGACAAGAGATGAAGACTTTTCTTTTAGCCGTGCTCTTTGTGGTTTTAGTTAACTAGACCTTGTGTCTAGCTAACTAAGGAAGGATGAAAGCCTCTTCTAGCCATACTCATACTTGATCTAGTTAACTGGATTTTTTAGTCTAGCTAACTACTGAGGATTCTTCTTCTAGCCATGCTCCTCATTGAACTAGCTAACTGGATCTTTGTCCAGCTAGCTAGTGGAAGGGTGAAACTTATTCATGGCCATGCACACATTGGATTTAGTTAACTAAACTCTTGGTTCAACTAACTAATGGAAGTTGTTTTCTTCTTGTGGCCATGCTCTTTTTGAAACCAATAAACTAGACCTTCAGTCCAGTTAACTATAGATATGATGCAGAGAATTCTCCTAGCCGAATGATATATTATTTTAGCTAACTGGAATTACATCTAGCTAGCTAAAACATCATGATACTTTCTTTTTGAACATGTTTTCTTGTGCTTCAGTTAACTAAATTCCTTTGTTAGTTAATTGGGAGGTTCTTTCACTCCACCTGGGCATGCTCTCTCTCCTTTCTAGCTAACTGGATTCTATTTTCAGTCAGCTGGCTTCTGGTTCTTTGAAGTGATGACGGATCTCTTTCTCCTTCCAATGGATGCTAGTGCATTCAATGCTCAAGAGAAATATTCATATTGGTTATCTTCTCTTCCCATTTTCCTTTCCATTAATTCTATTTCAGTCTAATGGATATTTTGAAGATCAAATGCTTTAAATAGCTGAGTCTAGAAGAAGAAGAAAGTACTCAAGAAAGAGAGAGCCATTATTGCATACATTCGTGGTTGTTGAAAGGAAGCTCTATGTTCAAATCGAAAAATATTAAAGATTATTGATGGCTCATCCTTGCTGAATCATCAAAGCTTTCATAAGCATTCAAAGCTTCATCTACTTCAAAGAAATCTCATTTATTGCTAAAGATTGTCTATAAAATTGTAAAGTGTTTATTTCCGAATATATGCTCATTCTTGGAGCGTACTGTTCTTAATATTTTCTGAACATATTTTGTATCTTGTAAAGGGTTAGGTTTAACCCTTGATTGTTTGGCTTCCTTGTGTCGTGAAACAAGAGGACTAGCCTGGTAAGGCTAGGGGTTTGGCTGCCTTGTACTGTGTAACAAGTTGACTAGCCAAGGAAGGCTAGGGGTTGTAATCATTGGTAATACGATTGGAGTAAAATTTCTAAAGGGTTTTGGGGAGTAGACATTGATGCTGGGTTGGCACTAAACCACTATAAAAATTTTTGTGTTTGTGATTGCTTGCATAATTTTTTGATATTATTGTGTTCACATCACTACACCGCTACCAATTAAATTTTGATTATTGATTAGCACATATCTGTGCAATTAATTTTTAAATACCCAATTCTTCTTCAAGCCGTGTTCCTCATTGAACTAGCTAACTGGATCTTAGTCCAACTAGCTAATGGAAGGGTGCAACTTATTCATGGTCATGCACACATTGGATTTAGTTAACTGAACTCTTGGTTCAGCTAACTAATGGAAGTTGTTTTCTTCTTGTGGCCGTGCTCTTTTTGAAACTAGTTAACTGGACCTTCAGTCCAACTAACTATAGATATGATGCAGAATCCTTCTGGCCGAATGATATATTATTTTAGCTAATTGGAATTACATCCAGCTAGCTAAAGCTTCATGACACTTTCATTCTGAACGTGTTTTCTTGTGCTTTAGTTAGCTAAATTCCTTTGTTAGTTAACTGGGAGGCACCTGGGTGTGCTCTCTCTCCTTTCTAGCTAACTGGATTCTATTTCCAGTCAACTGGCTTCTGGTTCTTTGAAGTGATGACGGATCTATTTCTCCTTCAAATGGATGTTAGTGCATTCAATGTTCAAGGAAAATATTTACAACGGTTATCTTCTCTTCCCATTTTCCTTTCCATTAATTCCATTTTAGTCTAACGGATATTTTTGCAGATCAAATGCTTTAAATAGCTGAGTGTAGAAGAAGAAGAAAGTACATGAGAAAGAGAGGGCCATTATTGCATACATTCATGGTTGTTGAAAGGAAGCTCTGTGTTGAAATCGAAAAAGATTGAAGATTATGACTGCTCATCCTTGCTAAATCATCAAAGCTTTCACAAGCATTCAAAGCTTCAACTACTTCAAAGGAATTTCATTTATTGCTGGAGATTGTCTATAAAATTTTAAGTGTTTATTTTTGAATATCTGCTCATTCTAGGAGCGTACTGTTTTAATATTTTTTGAACATATTTGTATCTTGTAAAGGGTTAGGTTTAACACTTGGTTGTTTGGCTTTCTTGTACTGTGAAATAAGAGGACTAGCCTGGTAAGGCTAGGGGTTTGGCTGCCTTGTGCCGAGTAATAAGTGGACTAGCCAAGGAAGGCTAGGGTTTGTAATCGTTGGTTATACGGTTTGAGTAAAATTTTTAAAGGGTTTTGGGGAGTGGACGTAGGTGCTGGATTAGCATTGAACCACTATAAAAATTTCTGTATTTGTAATTGCTTGCATAATTTCTCTGATATTATTATGTTCACATCACTACACCGCTGCCAATTAAATTTTGATTATTGATAAGCACATATTGCAAAATTTTTAAATACCCAATTCATCCCCCTCTTTGGTTGCTACATCTGAGCAATAATCTCTATCAATTATATTATGACTGAAAAAAGATGGAATCGATATAAGATGATCATCGATAATAAGTTTATATATTATGTTATGCAAATTTTAAAAATAAGGATCATGAACTAATGTCCATGGAAGAATGTAGACATCGACAATATTAGCTAAAATGGAAGGATGCAATCGATTTTGAATTAAAATCGCTAGTGAAACGTAAATTTTTGGACCGGTTGTCCAAACACCTACTAGTGTAAAACTTGTAGGACATAAATGGGTATTCGTGCGAAAGCAAATAAGAATAATGAAATTGTGAGGTATAAAGCATGACTAGTTGCCCAAGGGTTCTCATAAAGACCTGATATTAATTATAAAGAGACGTATTCTTCTGTGGTAGATGCATAACTTTTTTGGTATTTGATTAGTCTGGCAGTGTATGAAAAACTTGAATTGCATCTTATGGATGTAGTGACAGCTCACTTGACAATGATATCTATATAAAAATTTCAAAAGGATTACAATTGTTTGAAAAGTATAACTCTAATTCAAGAGAACTTTATTTGATAAAATTACAGAAGTCTCTCTATGGGTTAAAACAAGTAGGGCATATGTGGTACAATCATTTGACTGAATATCTATTGAAACAAGGCTATAATAATGATCCGGTATGTCCCTGCATCTTTATAAAGAGATCTGGATCGCAATTTATGATCATTGCAGTATATGTTGATGATTTGAACATAATTAAAACTCCTGAAGAGCTTCAAAGGGTAGCAAATTTCCTAAAACAAGAATTTGAAATAAAAGATCTTGAAGAATAAAATTTTGCTTTGGTCTGCAGCTCGAGCATCTTAAGAATCAAATTTTTGTGCACTAATCTGCTTATACAACAAAGATACTTAAAATGTTTTATATGGATAAAGCACACCCATTGAATACTCCGATGGTCGTAAGGTCACTTGAAATCGATAAAGATCATTTCCAATCTAAGAAGATAATGAAGAACTACTTGGTCCTCAAGTATCATATCTTAGCGCAATAGGTACATTAATGTATCTTGCAACTCACACTCAACCTGATATATCTTTTTCAGTAAACATGTTAGGAAGATATAGTTCTTTACCTACAAGAAGGCATTGGATAGGTGTTAAGCACATATTTTGATACCTCAGAGGTACAATGGATATGGGTTTGTATTATTAAAATTTGTTCAAATCTGAGTTAGTAGGTTTTGCAGATGCAAGATATTTGTCTGATCCTCATAATGATCGATCACAAACGGGTTATATCTTTACATATGGTGGCACTACTATTTCATGGTGATCTACAAGCAAACAATTATGGTTACATCATCTAATCATGCCGAAATTTGGCAATTCACGAAGCAAGCCAAGAATGTGTTTGGCTTAGATCGATAATCCAACACATTTAGAAAATATATGAATTATCCTCTCAAAATGAGGTACCAACTATTTTATATGAGGATAATACAAAAGAAGTACCAACTATTTTGTATGAGGATAATACAGTCTGCATAGCCCAACTGAAAGGAGGGTATATCAAAGGTGACAGAATAAAACATATATCCCCAAAGTTTTTTTTTTTACACATGACCCATAGAAGAGTGGTGCTATTAATGTTTAACAAGTTTGATCCAGCAATAATCTCGCTGATTTATTTACGAAAGCACTATCTACAAAGAGATTTAAGGAGTTAGTCTGAAAATTGGACTACAATGACTCAAGGATCTCGAATGATAATTTAATTAGATTGCGTTTGGTGCATTGTCAGCAATCCTGAATGATAATGTGGATTACCGACAAGATAGATTATCACTGGATGGATTGCCAGTAATGTTATTACTGTGTTTGATATACACATGTAATGTTACAGTAATATTGATTATTGTATTTGGTATGACAAATAGATTACTAGTCATATAACATCAAATTTCTAAAATACCCCTAAATCAAATTCATATACTAAATCAAATCTATTAAAAATTTTAAAATACCCCTAAATCAAAGTATTTATATATAAATAGAAGATACTAGATTTAATTTTTTTAAGATTAAAATATATTTTTAAACTTTAAACATTTATTCAATTTTTTTATTCTTAAACTTTCAATTATCATAATTTATTTATTATATTTTAAAAATAATTTATTTTTTAATATTTTGTTATTAAAATTAATTAAGATTAATAGAATAATTGATATATTATGATAATATGAATGGATCGATTAGTTGATAGCAAAATGTAAGTTATTTTTTAAATTTTAAAAAGTAATGTAAATAGACGTTATCAATTTTAAATTACTACATTATCAACGAAATGTTGCTAAAAACACTTTTTCTTAAAATTTATTTATTTTTAAAAAGTAATAATTTTTCTTAATTTTAAGTAAATTAATTTAAAAAATAGTAATTAAAAATTAA
>UESW01004937.1:503628-577753 GCA_900491605.1 Calamus simplicifolius | reverse complement strand
TGACTGCTTTATTCTTCCGAAAGGCGATCAAGTTACGCCTGTAAGGATGATTTGAGGGTAAGAACTTGCTATGATTATCAAACTATGACTACTTACCACTCTTGTGCAATGTAAATGCATCCAAATCATACATGCAATGAGGGCATGCCAGACGTCCAGTAGTGCTCCAACTAGACAACATTGCATATGCCGGGAAGTCACTTATTGTCCACATTAAAGTAGCTATCATGATGAAATTCTATTTCATAGAAATGTCGTAGGCTACGACTCCTGTTTCCCACAACATTTTCAATTCGGCCACCAAGGGTTGCAGGAAGACATCAATCTTTTCCTTTGGATTTGATGGTCTGGAACCAAAATTGTTAAAAACATTGCAGTATCTTTATGCACTTCCATGGAGGAAGGTTATATACAGTCAGTATCACAGGCCAACATAAATACTGCTGCCCCGCTTGACCAAATGGTTAGAAGCCATCGGTACAAAGACCTAATCTCACATTCCTTATATCTTCAGCGAAATTAGGATGATTTTCATTGAAATGCTTCCAAGCTTTTGAATCTGATAGATGCCGCATTTCATCATCTTTAGATTCATGTTCAGCATGCCATCTCATATCAGCAGCTGTAGCCTTAGATCTGTAATCTCTGCAGGCATTGGGTAAGAGGAAAGTAATGCATCCTCTTGTAAGGCACACTTTTCCTCCTACTTGTACTGACTCCCCCTTCGCTGTTTTGTACCTCGATTGCCCACAAATCTTACACCATCTCAGCTCTGAGTCTTCACCCCAATATATCATACAATTGTTCAAGTAACAATCGATATTATTAACTGGGAGCCTAAGCCCACGCAACAACTTCTTCGTTGAGTGAAAACTGTCTGCTGCAACATTATCATTTGCAAAATTTCTTTGATTAACCTAGCTACAGAATTGAATGCCTTTTCTGATAATCGATGTTCTGTCTTAATATTCAACAATCAAGCAGTTGTAGACAACTGGGAATGACCCTCACAACCAGGATACAATTCTTGATTTGCAGCATGCAACATATCATAAAATTGATGTGCATCTGGATTTGGTTCTTCCATAAATGTATTCTGATTGAATTCATTACCCGATGCATTCATCACCATTTCTTCATATGTGTTTAAATTCACAAATGGTTCATCCTCGGGAATTGACACTTGTTGGCTTGTAACAGGTACCGGAATTTCCTTCGGTTCACCATGACAGAACCAAACATTGTAATCAGGAACAAACCCCTTTTTACACAAATGCACCTTAACAGTTTCAACATCTCTGTAGGCTTTATTCTGACACCTGTGGAAGTTGCATTGGCACCTAATCCTAGGCCCAACCATCCATTCAGGATGGGTACATGCAAATGCAATAAATTCTTCCAATCTATTCAGAAAATCTGGATTAAGCAAGCCATCTTTTATCCTTGCATACATCCATGAGCGAGCCCCGCTCATTTTTGACCGACTTATACAATTTCTGTTAAACTATTAAAGGAAACCACAATATAAAACTATTTTAGCATTAGTACATATATAACAAAATTATTTCTTTTACTCAACTAAGGTAAATAACAACTACTTATATCATTTATAACTAAACTAATTTTCTTTTACACAACTAAGGTCCCTACCCTGCAAGGCCGGGCCACGGTTACGAAAATTGCTGTGCTAGCAAGGATCGAGGCACAGGTTCATGCTAGGCTAATGCAAGGGATTGGGTTTGGGCTAGGCCGCAATGCGGTCCGTTCAATCATCGGACTTCACAAGCAATCAAGTGTCCTAAATTAATTCCACCTTCACTCCATGTCTAAAAGGTGTGGCCCTATCCCATTCAAGAATATTTTTTGTAATATGTTATTCTGCTATATATTAATTATCATCAATGGTTTACGTTAAAATTTCAGCAGCATTTCCCCATATGTTCTCCTAAATGTGTGGCATATATGCCACACTAGGAGAACGCATGAGCAAATACAAACCGCAATCTCAACCAACGATGATTAATAGCAGACTAACATATCGCAAAAAATATTCTCAAATGTCCACCAAGATAATTTGAGAATTTGCAAGACTAAGTCTTACAAATTCTCAAACGGGTCTAAGGTTATAGTGTTGTGATTAATAATATGGAAATCCAAAGACAATCGAACTTATGCTTGTTATTCATAAATTCTTGTCAATTATACATATATAGGAATAGTGTTCTATATATATAGTCACTGACTTCTTAAGATTATTATGTCGAATATAAATGTTTGTGAAGAAATATAAATCATTGAAACTACTAATTTGTTGCTGAAAATTAAATAAAACTACAACAAGACGTTCATTCTAGCATTACATAATTTAATGAATCATTCAATTTGAAGCAGAATGTAAATAATCAAGACATAACAATTGTAAATAACTATAAATGCACAAATATTATTGCATAAAAGCTATAAATAAATAAAATAGGCTTGGCAGCTTATTGAACCAACATGATGTATCATGCTAATTCTCTAAAGCCACATGTGAGAAACAGTCATGAAAATGAAAGGCACAACTCCAAATAATAGTCATTGAATATGATGTTACTATTTCTAAACATTATATATAAAAAAATATGATATAATAATCTAAATCATTGAATATGATGTTACTATTTCTAAATCATTGAATATGATATTAAATTAAAATATTTTTAGAGCTCCAATTTTAGTTATCATGTTTTAAAATTTTATTTAAATTTTATTATAAATATTTTTATGTTCTACATGGTCCCTTTCTTTTTGCTAGATTAAAATGTTCTGATAAAAATTAAGGTTCTTTTTAACTCATTTTAAAAAATATATATTCAATATAAATATTTAATATGTATTATGTATAATATAATACATATATAAAATATTAATATTTAATATATATTATATAATTTAGTATTCAAGTTAATAAATATTAATCATTTAAAAACTAATATTTATATATTATAAATATATAATAGTGTTTAAAATATTAAATATAATATTAATATACATATTATGTTATATAGTTAATAGTAAATATAAATATAATATTAAATATTTAAAACCTAATTTTTAACTTAATTTTTTTTTAAACGGTGGCTAGGCCATCGCCGGCCATGGTCGGCGCCGTGGCCGACGCCTCAGGAATGGGGGAAAAACCCCACCCCAACCAATTTTTTTTTTTTAAATGGTGGCCTGGCCACCGTGGCTAAGCCACCGCCGGCAACGGTTGCTGCAGTGGCCAGGCCACGACCGCTGCCGTGGCCGTGGCCTCAGTGAAACCGGAGGGCGGTGAGTTGGGGGAGGGAGGGGGGGGCCTACCTCGGTCTGTAGGGAATGTTGGCGGTGGGGGGGGAGGCTGCCGCCGGTGGTTCGTAGCACCGGGGGAGAGGGCGGGGGCAACGGAGGAGGGACAGCGAAGGTTAGGGTTCGAGGAGGAAGAAGAAAAGGACCGGGGGGGCTGGGCGCGATTGGGTTATATATTAGGGATTAGCGACGTATTTTTGCATCGCTAATCCCTTGCTATTTTTTTAAAAAAATTATTTTGGATTAGCGACGAAATTTACATCGCTAATACATCATAAATTTAAATTTTTTTTATTTTCTGCAAAAATTAGCGATGCAAATAATTGCGTCGCTAATGAGTCGCGAATTTGGCAGCAATTTCCAGCGGGAAATTTTTTATTTTCTGGGAAAATGCGTCGCAATTGCGTCGCAATATTTTTATTTGTTAATTTTATTTCATAAATTTTATTTTTTTGAAAATAATTGTGACGCAAAAGTTTGTGTCGCAATAATTTATTTCTATTTTTTAAAAAACATTTATTTGCTTTAAAAATATTGCGATGCAATTCATGCGTTGCAATTATAAAAATTAATTTTTCTTAATTTTTTGGTTTATTGCATCACTAATGCATCGCTATTTAACATAATTTATTTTTTATAAACATTGCGATGCTTTAATTGCATCGCAATAATTTTATTTGATAAACATATTTGATTTAAAATAATTTTTCTAAAAATAATACCAACGCAAATGTTTGCGTCGCAATATTTTATTTTTAATTTTTTACAACATTTATTTTTTTAATACTATTGCAATGCAATACGTGCGTCGCAATAAAAAAATAATTTATTTAAATTTCCTTGTTTATTGCATCACTAATGCATCACTATTTAACATAATTTTTTTAAAAAAATCAATTGCGACGCTATGACTTGCATCGCAATAATTTTATTTGATAATTATATTTGATAAAAATTTATGTTTTCTAAAAATAATTGCGATGCAAACAGTTGCGTCGCAATGTTTTATTTTTATATTTTTTAAAATATTTATTTGTTTTAAAAATATTGCAATGCAATACATGCGTCGCAGTTTTGAAAATTAATTTTTCTTAATTTTTTGGTTTATTGCGTCGCTAATGCTTCGCTATTTAACATAATTTATTTTTTAAAAACATTGTGACGCCCTGACTTGCGTCGCAATAATTTTATTTGATAAATATATTTGATAAAAATCTGACAGTTGCGATCGCCGATGATCCAACGGTTATGATCGATCCAAGCCCTGATCCCGATCGACCATGACCAATCTCGGACCATGGCGATCGGTTCGATCGCTGATGATCCAACGATTGCGATCGATCCAAGCCCTGATCCCGATCGGCCACGACTGATCTCGGACCGTGGCGATCGGTCCGATCGCCGATGATCCAATGGTTGCGATCGATCCAAGCCCTGATCCTGATTGGCCACGATCGATCTCAGACCGTTGCGATCGATTCGATCGGCGACGATCCGACTGTTGCGATCGATCCAAGCCCTGATCCCGATCGGCCATGACTGATCTCGGACCGTGGCGATCGGTCCGATCGCTGATGATCCAACGATTGCGATTGATCCAAGCCCTGATCCCGATCGGCCACAATCGTTCTTGGACCGTGCCGATCGGTCCGATCGCCGACAATCCGACAGATGCGATCGATCCAAGCCCTGATCCCGATCGGCCACGACCGATCTCAAACCGTGGCGATCGGTCTGATCGCCGATGATCCAACGGTTATGATCGATCCAAGCCCTGATCCCGATCGGCCACGACCGATCTCGGACCTTGGTGATCGGTCCGATCGCCGACGATCCAATGGTTGCGATCGATCCAAGCCGTGATCACGATCGGCCACGATCGATCTCGAACCGTTGCGATCGATTCGATCGTCGACGATCCGACAGTTTCGATCGATCCAAGCCCTGATCCCAATCGGCCACCACCGATCTCGGACCATGGCGATCGGTCCGATCGCCGACGATCCGATGGTTGCGATCGATCTAATCCCTGATCCTGATCGGCCACGACCGATCTCTGATCGTGGCGATCGGTTCGATCGTCGATGATCCGACGGTTGCGATCGATCCAAGCCCTAATCTTGATTGGCCACGACCGATCTCGGACCGTGGCGATCGGTCTGATTGCTGATGATTCGACGGTTGCGATCAATCCAAGCCCTGATCCCGATCAGCCACGACCGATCTCGGACCGTGACGATCGGTTCGATCACCGATGATCCGACGGTTGCGATCGATCCAAGCCCTGATCCCGATCAGCCACGATCGATCTCAGACCTGTGCGATCGGTCAGATCATTGACGATCCAATGGTTGCGATCGATCCAAGCCCTGATTCCGATCGGCCACGATCGATCTCGAAATATGGCGATCGATTCGATCGCTGACGATCCGACGGTTGCGTTCAATCCTAGCCCTGATTCCAATCGGCCACGACAGATCTCAGACCGTTGCGATCGATTCGATCGGCGATGATCCGATGGTTGCGATCGATCCAAGCCCTGATCCCGATCGGCCACGACCGATCTTGGTCCGTGGTGATTGGTTCGATCGCCGATGATCCGACTGTTGTGATCAATGCAAGCCCTGATCCCGATCGGCACGACTGATCTCGCACCGTGGCAATCGGTCCGATTGCCAACGATCCGATGGTTGCGATCGATCCAAGCCCTGATCCCGATCGGCAAGATCGATCTCGCACCATGGCGATCGGTCCAATCACCGACGATCCAATGGTTGTGATCGATCCAAGCCCTGATCCTGATCGGCCACGATCGATCAATCTCAGACCATGGCGATCGGTCCGATCAGTGATGATCCGATGGTTGTGATTGATCCAAGCCATGACCGATCCCGATCGGCGATGAACGATCTCGGACCGTCGCAATCGATCCGATCGGCAATGATCCGACAGTTGTGATCGATCAAAGCCATGATCGATCCCGATCGACGATGACCGATCCGACGCATGTACCAAAATTAATTTTTTTAAAATAATTGCGATGCATTTCGTTGCATCGCAATATTTTATTTTTATTTTTATATCTTTTATTTATATTTTTATAAAATTTAATTTTTTAAAAAACATTGCGACGCAATACTTGCGTTGCTAAATTAAAAATTATTTTTATTAATTTACTATTTTATTGCGTCGCTATTTAACATAATTTATTTTTTAACAAACATTGCAACGCACTCAGTTGCATTACAATATTTTTATTTCATAATTCTTTTTAATATTTTTATAAAATTTAATTTTTTTAAAAAACATTGCGACACAATACTTGCGTCGCTAAATAAAAAATTATTTTATTAATTTACTATTTTATTGCATCGCTATTGCGTCGCTATTTAACATAATTAATTTTTTTAAAAAACATTGCGACGTACTGAGTTGCATCGTAATATTTTTATTTTATAATTATATTTTATAAATATTAATTTTATTTAAAATTATTGTGATGCAATTAGTGCGTCGCTAAATTAAAAATATTTTTTTTTAATTTTTTAGTTTATTGCGTCGCTATTTAACATAATTAATTTTTTTAAAAACATCACGACGCACTGAGTTGCATCGCAATATTTTATATTTCATAATTCTATTTTATAAAAACTAAATTTAAAAATATTGCAACGCATTACTCGCATCGCTATATTAAAAAATTAAATTTTTTTAATTTTCTGGTTTATTGAGTCGCTAATGCGTCGTTAATTGCGTCGCAATATTTTGTTATTATCGAGGTGTCGCAATGTGGTCGCAATTTAGCGACGCAACTATTTCAGTATTTCCTTGTAGTGTCCAGAAATGTGGATAGCCACCTTCCCTTGAACTAATCTAGATTATCTCATGAGAGGCAATCCAGATTACCACTCAAAGATATATTCCCATTTAAATTACGTACCAAACTTGAATGATGTACTCTTTCCTTCACTAAGAATTTTTCTATAGGTTTTTACTTAATAAAGTTTTAACAGGCTTGGTCTAATAAATGGACATTCAAGGGAGATGTTATAATATTACTAATAAAATGAATCTTTATTGATATTCTAATGAGAGGTTATGTCAGGTTATGTCTACCAATAAAGATGGTGTCCATTGATATTCTAAGGGAAGGTTATGTCTATTGGTATTACCATATAAATTCTTATTAATTTTGATCTTATAAATAGATGGAATGGAATTGTATTTGAGATATCCAAAGAATAAGAAAAAACATATTCCAATACTTTCTTTTCTTAATCTCTTTGTTCTATTATTATTCTTTAATTCTATAACATCTATTATGTTTAGTGGTAACAACAAAAATATGGTTATTCAGCTAGTAACTAAAATTATGCAACCAATACCAAAATTTTAAAACAGATATCCAAATTAAAGGTCCAAAGAACATCAATGGTGGAATGCCAAGCTGAGGTATTGAGCTTTTAGGACCTATATATAACTAGGATCTTATTTAAGTTAATTATTGGAACGTCTTTAAGGGCTATTAGCCAACAGTTATCTTATATAGCTGTTGGCAAATAATTAGAGTTAACATCTAATCCAAATAAGCCTTAAGTCGCATGAGAACCCTTTGATACGGTGAAAATCATCGGTTCATGCTGATTACCGTAAACCTAATATGAATTTTGTTTCTTGACTCGCTCCCAACCTACATGCTTTTGGATATTGGGACCTGTAAGCTCTTTAATCATATCCAGATCATAGGGCTTGCACAACAGTGACAGGATGTATCTTTTTAATTTTTATTCTATATATACTATTCTTATTTATAAACCTAAATCTTGCGTTAGAAAAAATAAAAATCCATCTCACCACCACATGCCTACAATTGGAGGAAGCGAAGTCCAGCATGATGCATACATGAAAAAGAGAAGAAATGCAAAGAACTTACTAATCCATTTCGTTACAAGAAAGTAAGATGAACTAGGTTCATACCAACTTGGACCATCACAACCCAAAAAGGAATCTAATTGGTACTTGTCCATCTTTCTTAACGGATTAAACCATACAATCAGCTCTTAATTTTTTGATATGGGACTATTGAGAGGAGCATCACAAGAAATGAAGACATATGATTAGCAGGAAAATAGATTGAGAGATCTCTTTGGCATCCATCATATACAAATTGAAAGAACAACTTAAATTGCAGAAACTCCACTTCGGTGTGATGAAATTACGTGCAAGCAAACATACCGTACCCATCTGTTTACAAGAAGGACGAAATAAATATAGGGGAAGAGAAGAAAAATTCTTCAGCAAACTACTCACAAGATTCCCCTAGAGTTACAAATGGTACAAGAGTTCTATTTCACACAAATTTGTGCAGACGCCGAGTTGACGCAATGGTTGCCAGGCACCTCTGGAGGAGCAACCAGCGAGTTGTATATATGAATCATTAACCTCCTCTCGAAGTCTCCACGACTTGCACTCATCTGGCGAGCCTTTGGGATCCTCCTCCCCCACAGCCCATCTGAAACACTCCGGCTCTTATTCAACGCCGATGGCCGGCCTTCTCCACCGGCCAAGGCCAGCATTGCATCCATGTACGCATCCCTCATGCGGGATAGAAGCCGGAGGGGCGACAACACCTTAACCCGAAGCCTTAGGATCGGCCGTACCTCCGCCTTCAGTTTCCATGCTCGCCGGCTTTTGGTGCTTCGGCTTTCTCCGCCAAGCCGAGCCACCCTCGACTTCTTGCTTGGTGACGATGAACCCTCCAGTCTTCTATAGGCTCTTCTGCGCCAGTAGTGCTGGATGCTTCGATATACTCCGGAAGTGAAGAGCTCCATTTCCTCGCTTGTTTGGATGGCTGAAACGAAATGGGACGATGAGAGAGAGAGGATGATGTTGGCTATGTATAGAAGTCATTGGGCAGATGATATCGAGTTGGTCAAAGTATGATGGCTTGACTTGACTCGCTCGTATTGCACTTTGTCTGTGTTTGACCCGTTCAAACTCGACAGGCAGCGCACGGGAATATTTCTTGCGATGGTTCTCTTAATTTATGAGTGTCGTTACCGCCGAACCACCGTGATTGGAACTTGAAGTCTATCTTGGATGTAATTTAATTGAGGGGGGGAATTATTTGTTAGCCGTTATTTGGAACTATTTCAATAATTAATGAGAAACTTGAATCTGGCCATCTTCGTTTACGTCATTGACTTCTAGGGAGTTACAAACTATGGATACATATTATAGAAAAAGAATTTTAATTTTACATGATGATATCAGAAGAGAATGATAATGAAGTGATGTAACCTATGCTACTCTCCTGCTGCTTTTATCCACTGGTAAATGAGAATCAAAGCCGCTATCCTATTCCTATCACATCTTTTTGACTTTTATTTTAGATGCATCACCAATTTGCATAAATTGAAGTATAGTTCCACGAATAGGAATCGTCAAGAACTTAGCACGCAATATATATTTAATTACAAACCATATGTTCAGACATATGAAATGAATTTAAAAATATGCTAATTAAAAAGCATGCAAGAAAGTTATATGAAATCTCTAAAACAGAAATAAAATGATATTAACTATGGTGGCAAGGCTAATTTAATGTCTTGCGCGCCTCAATGATAATGGAGACGTTGGCATGTCTTTTAACCATTCCAACTTTACGTACTGTGAACTGAGAACTATATTATCAATCAAAATGACACAATCCATCCATTAGTTTCATTACCGTTGTCAAAATTAGCTTCTCTGTAAGCTGAGCTAAGGTGAACCTGAAACAAATTCAGTTAGATTATGTAATAAAGAGAGAAAAAGCCACCGTGCTTCTAATAAAAAGATTATGGAATTTTGTTCTTTGGCTTGAAGGCGGCGCACATATTAGGATCTATATGGCAATCTTCCATCCAGTTAAACCTGCAAGATAGTCTCCATGCAGAAAGCGTTGGAGGTGATCTCTACGGAAGACCCTTCGACGCCCAAGTCAGTGATGATTCTCAGCAAACATATGAGAGAAGAAGGCTCGAGCAGAAGGATCTCTGAATGATGACCTCCTAAGAGCGATGAACTATGCTAGAGTTCTTAGAGTTAGTTTGCGCATATCTGAAAGGGTCTTTGGATATGATATTTATAGACCGCTGGAATGATGGCGGATTGTCATCTGATTTCTTGAAAACATTTTAGAAAATTGAGAGCCAATATGATTCGAATCTGATTAGTTACGGGACCGTTAAGATTCGAATCTTGGCGGTTAAGAGGATTGATGGCTGATTGGCGCTCCCTGATTTAATTATTCATGGGCGTTAGGCCATATTTGGTTTTGTTTTCTTTTCAGGGTGTTGGGAGCCGATGTGATTGAAATTTCGCCAGCTGATTGGAGGTTTGAAATTTCGTTGATCATGGCCAGAGTGTCACGTTTGGCTTTTTGTTTCTATTTTGGAAAGATTGTTATGAGATTTATGTGATTGGGGTGGTTCACTGATAAGTACATAAATACTAGCCATAAAGTATTAATTTATAAACTAAATTATTGTTATTCTTTTAAATTTGATATTTTTATATAATATTTTTAGAAAAAAACCTTTCCAACTCGAAGAGCTCAATTTTAGGAGTCCAACTGTATAAACGACACTCAAATCGGACTTGAAACGAGCTCAAAATGAATTTTTTAAGATTTAACCTAAGAATTATACAAAATTTAAAGCAATTGCGGATAAGAGAAAATCGTGCGATATTTTTTAGGCTGCAATTTAAACTTTGAAAGAAATAAATCTTATTTGCGAAGAAGATAAGGTGAGCAGTTAACACAAATTACACACAGAGTCGATGCGTCTTCCTTGCTTATAAAAGAACACCATCAGGCCACTTGAGGAATCATCCAATAATCCTTTCACCTCTCGTCCTTCTCTTTGTTCCATCCTACTTTTCGTTCACTCCATAACCTAAATCTTTCCATCCATTCTTCATTCACTGGCCATCCATACCTTTTATACTCAACCATCTTTCTATCTGCGAAAGTAGGAAGCAAATTTGCAGAAGCAGGAAGCAGATAGCATATCCATCATCTCAGGAAATAGAAGTAGATTATTTTTTTTATGTAATCTTTTGGATGCTATGAAATAAAGATATTTTATCGAAAACAAAAAAATAGTCACCCATGCCAAAATAAATAGTTGATACTTGCTACCAAATTGGCAAAACAGGAATCCAGATATAAAATTGAAACCTTTTTCCTTCAATATTAATGGAGAAAGAAACTTCACTTGGGGACTGTAATAATTCATTTTTCCATAAGTCGTCTAATTTTGCCATATCTAATGCCACTTCCCCTGATAGCTAAATCAAAATATCTCTTGTTAACCAAGTGAAAAGTTATTAGAGCCCTGCCGAATGTCATACGATGAGATTTCTCTATATCTATTGAAGTATTTCTCGTATGGCTCTCGGCAGCTAGTTTGCATTCATTCAATTTACGGCTAGAAACTCTTGTTGTCGTCCCTTTCCCGCCAGCTTTACAGTGGGACTTGGTCCTGCTGCCCTACCAAACAAAAGCCAAGGAAACGAGACGACCGGGGAAACTTCCGTGATAGAAGGCGACAGTACCGGCGGCTCTTGTGATTTAAACGAGACTGAAGTGAACATTGAAACTTTCAAGTCTGAGCATACAAAAAATAATTTTATAATAAATAAAAAATATTATGTATTTATAATTCAAATTTATTTGCTACTTATTAATTTTAACATAAATTTTTGAACCACCTAAACACTGGCAGAGCCACCTCCAGTATCATGTGTTATGAGTGTTTAGAGCAAACGCCATATAAAGAATTATATAATAGTCTTTATTAATGTCAAATCTTATAATTCAGTACTCTAGATAATATCTAAATATATATATTTAATTACAAACCATATGTTCAGACCTATGAAATGAATTTAAAAATATGCTAATTAGAAAGCATGCAAGAAAGTTATGAAATCTCTAAAACAGAAATAAAATGATATTAACTAAGGTGGCAAGGCTAATTTAATGTCTTGCGCGCCTCCATGATGATGGAGACGTTGGCATGTTTGCTGGTGGTCCACATCTTTTAACCATTCCAACTTTACGTACTGTGAACTGAGAACCATATGATCAATCAAAATGACAAAATGAGGATATCCATTAGTTTCATTACCCTTGTCAAAATTAGCTTCCCTGTAAGCTGAGCTAAGGCGAACCTGAAACAAATTCAGTTAGATTATGTAATAAAGAGAAGAAAAAGCCACCGTGCTTCTAATAAAAAGATTATGAAATTTCGTTCTTTGACTTGGAGGTAGCGCATATGTTAGGATTTAGATGGCAATCTTCCATCCAGTTAAACCTACAAGACCAGTCTCCATACATGAAGCATTGGGAATGATCTCTACGGAAGACCCTTCGACGTCCAAGTCAGTGATGATTCTCAGCAAACAGATGAGAAGAGAAGGCTCCAGTAGAAGGATCTCTGAAGGATGACCTCCTAAGAGCAATGAACTCTATTAGAGTTCTTAGAGTTAGTTTGCGTATATCTGAAAGGGTCTTAGGATATGATATTTATAGACCGCTGGAATGATGACGGATTGTCACCTAATTTCTTGAAAACATTTTAGAAAATTGAGAGCCAATATGATTCAAATCTGATTAGTTATAGGACCGTTAAGATTCAAATCTTAGCAGTTAAGAGGATTGATGGCTGATTGGCGCTCCCTGATTCAGTTATTCATGGGCGTTAGGCCATATTTGGTTTTTGTTTTCTTTTCAGGGTGTTGGGAGTCGATATGATTGGAATTTTACCAGCTGATTGAGGGTTTGAAATTTCATTGATCATGGTCAGAGGGTCACATTTGGCTCTTTGTTTCTATTTTGAGAAGATTGTTATGAGATTTGTGTCATTGGGGTGGTTCACTGATAAGTACATAATACTAACCATAAAAGTATTAATTTATAAACTAAATTATTGTTATTCTTTTAAATTTAATATTTTTATATAATATTTTTAGGAAAAAACTATTTCAACTCGAAGAGCTCAATTTTAGGAGTCCAACGGTATAAACGACACTCAAATCAGACTTGAAACGAGCTTAAAATGGATTTTTCAAGATTTAACCCAAGAATTATACAAAATTTAAAGCAATCGCGGATAAGAGGAAATCGTGCAATATTTTTAAGGCTGCAATTTGAATTTTGAAAGGAATAAATCTTATTTGCGAAGAAGATAAGGTGTGCAGTTAATACGAATTACATACGGAGTCGACACGTCTTCCTTGCTTATAAAAGAATACCATCGAAGCACTTGAGGAATCATCCAATAATCCTGTCACCTCTTGTCCTTCTCTTTGTTCCACCCTATTTTTCCTCCACTCCATAACCTAAATCTTTCCATCCGTTCTTCATTCACTGGCCATCCATACCTTTTATACTCAAACATCTTTCTATCTCAGGAAGTGGATCTGCAGAAGCAAGAAGCGAATTTACATAAGCAGGAAGTGGATAGTAGATCCATTTCAGGAAGTAGAAGTAGATTATATTTTTTATGTAATCTTTTGGATGCTATGAAATAAAGTATTTATTTATGTTTACTTTTTATTGAATGTTCTTCAAGCGAAAATAATTTTTGACTAATCTATTTTTAAAAGAGACTGTGATCTATGGTTATGAGCCATACTCTAATTAAGATAGATTATATCTTAATTATTTTTACAGCCAATTGTTTGCTCATTTAAATTTTTAATTGCATAAATTTATTTCAACATAACTACTCAAAGTCCCTATGGATTCGATCCCTTACTCTCACTACTCTGTCTAAAATTAGTGGAATTAAAGTGTTTTAATTATTGCGCTATGACACCCAGCATGTTGGCCCAGATGACAACCCAAGAGGAGGGGTGAATTGGGTTGTTAAAAATTTAGCTTTTTAAAATTATGTGCTTTGAAATAAAAGAGATTGAGTGCAAGATAAATGTTAGGCACAAATAATGAGATATGAAGAGACAAAGAGATATAGCACGACAAACACAAAGATTTTATAGTGGTTCGATGTATCCAACACCTACATCTACTCCCAAGTAGCACCTGGGCCCACACTATAATCCTCTTGACTACAGCCGAGTTGTTTTAGAGCTCACAACTCAAAACTTATTGTTTCCCCTGGGGATCACAACGAACCCAGCTGATTTTACCGGGCTCACCAGCACAAAACCCAAACACAAGCTATCCTTAGCTTGTCCCGAGGTATACTACCTCCACTAATTCAGTCCCCTGATTGAATTAGCAAACAACAATTTGAAAGCAATAAAGATTTCAATACAACACTTAAATAGCTCCTTAAGTGAGCAGATATTCAATAAAATAAATAGGGTAAGAAAAGCCTGATTGAAGCTCTTTGAATGTATGCTTTTCTTCTTTTCCTCTTCTCCTTTGAAAGATTGAATCAGCCTCAGCTCAGTTTCTTCATGCAGTAGAGAAGTTGAGGATTTGGGGCTTTTGCTTTCTCTCTTCAAATGTTAGAAATCTCCTTAATTTGATCTTGAGAAGCTTGTGGATTTCTCTTTGAACTTTTCTGGGATTGATGGACTTAAGCTCAGAGTATTTCCTTTTTGATTTCTCTCTTTCTTTCTCAGTATTTTCTGAATATTTTCTCTCTTTTTCTTGCTCTGTTCTCTCTTTTTCTCCTCTTTTTTCAAACGGACAGATATTCCTCCTTTTTATAGATCTCTTAATCCAAGGTTTGGTGGGAAATATAGCTGTTGTGAGATGCTTGGATACTCCTACACACAAAGAAAAATTGTTAGAGATTAGGTGAAAAAATATTACCGTTGGAGTCCATTCTGATAATTGAAAATATGCTCCTGACAGGTTGGAGTCAGCTCCAATTTTTAGGTGTCGGCTCTAGATCGAGTATCCAAAAATAGTAAAAAAAAGTTTGTTGAGGAGTCGGCTCCGAGAAAGTTAAGTGTCGGCTCGTCGCTTTCGGGAATCGGCTCCGAAATCCAAGAGTGTCGGCTCCATAAATGTCCATAAAACACGCTCTCTATTCTCAGGTTAGAGTCAGCTCCAGAAACTCAGGTGTCGACTCCCGAACTCTCAGGTGTTGGCTCCCGAATTCTAGGTGTCGGCTCCGGAAACTAAAACAGAATGCATTTCTCTGTATCTCATGTTGGAGTCGGCTACGAAACTCTGAGTGTCGACTCCAGACCGTGCCAAAAATCTAGAAACCTTTTGATACGCCTTGGGGTCGGCTCCTGACTATTTGGGTGTCGACTCCAAGTTCTGAACTTTAAAAAATTCCTTTAAATTTGATTCAAAACTTATTCCTTTTGATTGATTAAACATTTTTAACCCCTGAAACACTTATTAAATCTGTCAGAAACATAGTGAATATACTCATGTCTTTTGTTAATCATCAAAATAAATAATTGGGTCAACAATCTCCCCCTTTTTGATGATTATAAAAATATTGAGTATATGCAGGATTAAACAATAAGAGTTTCAAATCAAATTTCTCAAATATTTAGTTTTCACAAGTAAGCTCCCTCTTAATGAAGTAGCTCCCCTATGATACTCAATTTAACTATCAATTACATCTTATATGAGTTTAATATTTGATACCAATTAAACTTTCATATAAAATTAACTTTTAATTAAGCTTATTCTTTTCAATGCATATACATTTTTTCCATTATAACTTTCACATTATACCTTTCAATGCATATACGACTATCAATTACATTTTCTCCCCCTTTTTTGTAATCAACAAAAAGGTTAAGAAATTTCAAATTAAATGACAAAATTAAGAGATGCTTCAAAGATCAAATGATATTCATTAAGTAAAAAGTTCATTACATACTTCACAAAGTCAAGCATTACATAAAAAATCTTTATTACATCAAAATTTCAGTAAACACATCAACCATCAAACTAAAGCAAATAAACATCAAATCCCAAATCTCCTTTTGAGTTCTTATAGAATCTTGCCCATCCCTTCTCTTTGAGTAGCAATGAATTCATTTAGTCTCCTATCAAAGAATCTGGATGCAACAACGATCTTTTCTTGTAACTCAGCATTGCATTTGGAATATGTCTCTGAATCACCTCCAATCTCTTTAAGTTCTTCAAAAATATTCTTGAAATCATTCTTCAAAGATTTTGCGGAGGCTCCAAGGGTGGACTCAATTTTGTTTACTCTTTCATCCAAGGAATAAAACATTTCTCTTAAATTCATCATGCTATTGTCAATTTCAGTTTTCATCTCTTCCTTGTGAGTACCAAATAATTCTTTAAGTTGCTCCAGCTGAACAACAGAAAAACCAACAGAAGGAACATACACTGGTACAGATGCAGAAACAAAAGTAGGTGCCGGTGGTGGTGATGATCTGCTAGGTTCTGGTGAAGGATGCCTCACTGAAGGATCTGCCTTAGAAGGTGCAGTGGCTCCAATGTCAGCCGCTCTTTCATCCAGATTACTCTTTCTTTCCCATCTACCATCCACTTTCACAAATCTCATTTCTACACAGTAGCCAGGCTGTAATAATCGGTGTGTCTAAGGTTCTTCAAAGGTTCATTCTCTGAAATGACAACACCCTGGCTTTGGAATACTAAAGTTAATATCATACCATAGGGTAAAGAGGATCTTTTCTTATTCCCTGCCTCTGCCATATACCAAATCATCATAGCAGCCAGATTAATTCGCTGACCAATCAAAACACTGTCATAAGTATAATGTCTCGCTCTAAGACATACTCAAAACATCCAGTCTTGGGAAATAAAATCCTACCACAAATGTTATGCAACAGCCTAAGTTCAAGAGGCAACTGATTTGCCCTAATTTCTTCAAATTCGATTATTTCCCTACCTAACATCCTTGATAAAGCGTTTGATCTTTCACTGTGAATGCTTCCAGCAAGCCCAGTAACAGGAATCCCTAAAAGGTTTCCTTTTCTGAAGTAATATGAATCCTTTTCCCTCTTACTGAACTAACAATTCCTCCATCTCCTCTAGATAAATTGAAATAAAACTCCTTGACTAGGGCTGGATAAGTAGGTAAATTAAAGGAACATACCTTATCCCAACCTAGTTCAGTCAACTGCCGCCCAATGGTAAAACCTTCTTCCTCAAGGAAATGAAAGTCTACCTTCCTACCCATTGTGATTACACGGCCTGCCAAAGTGTCGATTTGAGGTGAGGACGGGCTTGGAGCAGTGCTCGGTGTGGATGACGAGGAAGAGGACGCAGAACTTGGCGAAGGCTGCCTTGCCGGATGCCTTACAGTTCGTTTTCCGGTCATTACCCCTCCACCAAACACTGATCCCCTACATTTGGGTGCCATTGAGAGCTAAGGAGTGGTTAATTTGAGGGATTTTGGGTTTTGGGAAGAGTTGGAGAGAGTTTGGAGAGGATTGGAGTCGATTAAAATGAACGAGGAGTCGGATCTGCCCTAAATAAGTTAACCTGGGACTACTTGGAGTTGACTCCCGCAAAGCGAGGTGTCGGCTCCAGGCAGCTAACATAGTCAGTGCTCGAACTGGAGTTGGCTCCGCTAAGGCGAGTGTCGGCTCTAAGGTCTCAGACCGAGAGCGACACAGACAAGGTGTCGACTCCACAAATCAAGGTGTCGACTCCACTGACAGTTTTAGAAAAAAAATTAAGAGAGTTTCAAACATCCGAAACTTATCAAAATAAAATCAATGAATTTTTGATAAAATCTTTGAAATATGGAGAATCAAATTGTTCAAATGTCTAGATAAATAGTCCTTAAAGTCATGAGAGAAATTTTAAGAAATTGATTGAAATCTAGATAATCATTCCTTAGGTGTTTAAAATCATTCCAAAGGGTCACAAATCCCTAACTCTCCTCTAAGATAACAAAATCTTTCTTCTCTCAAAGATTTTGTAAATATGTCTGCTAGTTATTCCTTAGTGCAAACATAATCAAGACAAATTTCACCATTATGTAATTTCAATATGTTTAGTTCTTGAATGTTGATTGGATTTTTAATTAAGTTTATTGCACTTTATTATCATATTTAATAGGTGTTTTATCAAGTGTTATGCCATAATCTTCAAGTTGTCGCTTAATCCAAAGGATTTGAGCACAGCAACTTCCAGCTGCAACATATTCTGCTTCAGTAGTAAATAATGCAACGAGTTTTGCTTTTTACTAAACAAAGAGATTAAGTTACTTCCTAAAAATTGACATGCATCACTTGTACTCTTTCTATCTAATTTACATCCAGCATAATCAGAATCAGAATAAGCAATTAAATTCAGTGTTGAGTCTCTAGAATACCATAATCCTACATTTTTAGTTCCACTTAGATATCTTAGTATTCTTTTTACAGCAATTAAGTGAGATTCTTTAGGTTCTAATTGAAATCTAGCACATAGACAAACAGCAAACATGATATCAGGTCTACTTGCAGTTAAGTAAAGTAAGGATCCGATCATACCTCTATAGTATTTTTGATCTACTTTCTTACCATCTTCATCTTTGTCTAATTTGCATGAATAACTCATTGGTGTTCTAAGGGGTTTAATTGATTCCATTCCAAACTTCTTAAGAATTTTCTTTGTGTACTTTGTTTGGTTGATGAAAATTTCTTTCTACTTTGCTTGATTTGAAGTCCTAAGAAGAAATTGAGTTCTCTCATCATGCTCATTTCGAATTCACCCTGCATTAGCTTAGCAAACTCTTGACATAGAAGATCGTTAGTAGCACCGAATACAATATCATCTACATAGATTTGTACTACTAATAGATCTTTATCTTTTCTTTTTAAAAATAGAGTTTTATCTACATTTCCTCTAGTAAAATCATTTTCAATTAGAAATTTACTTAATCTATCATACCAAGATCTAGGTGCTTGTTTTAAACCATATAGTGCTTTGTGTAATTTAAAAACGTGATTTGGAAATTCATGATCTTCAAAACTAGGTGGTTGTTCTACAAAAACTTCTTCATTTATAAAATCATTTAAAAATGCACTTTTAACATCCATTTGAAATAAATTGATATTCATATGACATGCAAATGCAAGTAATAATCTAATTGCTTCTAATCTAGCTACAGGTGCAAAGGTTTCATCAAAATCAATTCATTTTTCTTGATTATATCCTTTTACAACTAATCTAGCTTTATTTCTATTACTATGCCATTTTCATATAGTTTATTTCTAAATACCCATTTAGATCCTATAACTGAATGACCTTTAGGTCTATCAACTAAGGACATACATTATTTCTAGTAAATTGATTTAATTCCTCCTGCATAGCAAGCATCCAATTACTATCTTTTTCAGCTTCTTTTATAGTTTTAGGTTTAATTTGAGATACAAATTCAAGATGATTATTGATATTCCTCATGGATGATCTAGTTCTTACACCTTGAGATGGATCACCTATAATCAATTCCTTAGGATGACCATAAGCATATCTCCAATCTCTAGGCAGATCTACATCATTGCGAGTGGTATCAATAACATCAACCCTAGTATAATCATCATCTTTAGCTTCTTGTTCATGATCTGAAGATACATCTATATTTAATTTTTCAATATCTCTTTCTAGCAAATTTGTATCTTCCTAATCATCAATCTTTTCTGAATTTGATGCTAAAGATTCATCAAAAACTACATGAATAGATTCTTCTACTATTAAGTTCCTTTTGTTAAATACTCTAAAGGCTTTACTAGTTATTGAATATCCTAAGAATATATCTTCATCAGATTTTGCATAAATTTTCCTAAGTTGTCTTACCATTATTATGATGAAACATTTACTACCAATGCATGAAAATAACTAATGTTAGGTTTCCAATTATTTCATAATTCATAAGGAGTTTTCTTAAGAATTGGCCTAATTAAAGCTCTATTAAGGATGTAACATGCTGTATTTATAGCTTCTGCCCAAAAGTATTTTGGTAGGTTGCTTTCACATAGCATGGTATGGGCCATGTCTTCTAAAGTTCTATTCTTTCTTTCTACAACTCCATTTTGTTGCGGTATTCTAGGTGCAGAAAAGTTGTGATTAATGCCATATTCAATGCAGAAATGTTCAAATAAGTGATTTTCAAATTCTGTGCCATGATCACTTCTAAGAGACACTATGGTTGTGTTTTTCTCATTAGTGACTTTCTTAAAGAATTTCAGAAATATTAAGAAAGTCTCATCCTTATGAGTCAAAAATAATACCCAAGTGAATCTAGAATAATCATCTACTATCACAAGACCATATTTCTTTCCTCCTAGACTAGTGGTTCTAGTTGGCCCAAAAAGGTCCATGTGAAGTAGCTCTAGTGGCCTAGAAGTGGAAACAACATTCTTGGATTTGAAAGAGTTTCTAGTTTGTTTTTCAAATTGACATGCATCACAAATTCTGTTATTTTCAAAATCTAACTTTGGAAGTCCTTTAACTAAATCCATTTAATTAATTTTGAAATCAAGTGTATGCTTGCATGACCTAATCTACGATGCCACAACCATCCAATCTCATTTACATTAGCATTATCAGCAACTAAGCAATGACTATTAGTAGACATATTGTCTAAATCAATTAAATATACATTGTCATTTCAACTTCCAGTGAATATAATGTTATTGTTAATAGGATTAGAAACAGTGCAGATAGAAGCCTCAAATGAAACTTTGAAACCTTATCACACAATTGGCTAATACTAATTAAATTATGCTTTAAACCATCTACATAAAGAACATTTTCAATAAAAGTGGAGGGAGTTATCTGAATTTTACCAAAGCCCATAATCTGGCCTTTGTCGTTATCTCCGAAGGTTACTACTCCTCTTTTATCCTCAAGGGTGATGAATTGATCCTTATCACCCGTCATGTGCCTTGAGCAGCCGCTATCAAGATACCACTTTCGTTTTATCTTTTGGCGGCAAAACACTCCTGCAAAGTAATCAAACTTTTTATTTATGTACCCAAGCTTTCATGGGTCCTTCATGGTTAGTAGCAACAAAGATTGTTCCTTTTGAAACCCATATTTTCTTTCGTTTAATATTTAAATTCTTATTAATTTTTTTAGAATTGCATTCATAGGCTTTGTGTCCTTTCTTGTTACAGCAATAACATGAGACCTCATTTTTCTCATGTTCCTTTCTAAAGAAATTTTTAACATACTTTTGTTTCTTGTTAGGCCTATAACCTAATCCAGCCTTATCAAATACAGTTCTTGATTACTCAATAACAAATTAAGTTTTTCAGAGCTATATGTAAATTTATCAACTATATTTTTATATTTATCAACTTCTATCTTTAAACTGACATTTTCATTTGAAATTGATTCTTTTTCTTTTAGCAATTTCTTATTTTCAGATTTCAATTCTTCAATTTCATGGGTTAGTTTATCTTTTTCTTTGACAATATTTAAATTATCATTTTTTAAAGATTTGCTTTTCTTTTTCAAAACTTTAAAATCACTAACTAGTTCGTTAAATGCATCAAACAATTCATCAAAGGTAAAGTCATGAGTTTCGGTACTTACCTCATCGTCATTTGCTATAAAACAAATGTTTGCAACTTCTTTCTATTCTTCCTCGGAAGAGGATTCCTCGCTATCGCTCCATGTTGCAACATATGCCTTTTTTTTCCTGTACCCCTTTTTTAATTGAGGACAGCCATATTTAAAGTACCCCAATTTCTTACATTCATAGCATATGAGGGGGTCTTTCTTTTATCCTTGTCCTTTTCTTTTTCGTTTTCACCTTCCATCTTTGTTCCAAATTTTTTCTTGTGGAAGGGTCTCTTTCTTTGCATAAATCTTTTAAATTTTTTAGCAAGGAGTACAGTCTCCTCCTCATCATCTTCTTCATCACTGCTGCTTTTTTCAATTTCTGTAGCTTTGAGGGCTATTGTTTTCTTCTTCTTGATGTCTTCTTCTATATGTTGTTTCATGGTCAACTCATGAGTCATTAGTGATCCAAATAGCTCCTCCAAAGGTAAGGTATTGAGGTCCTTGGCTTCTTGGATTGCAGTCACCTTTGCTTCTCATGTCCTTAGAAGAGACCTAAGGATTTTACGAACCAACTCAGAGTTAGTATAGGTCTTGCCAAGACTCTTTAAACCATTCACAATATCAGTAAATCTTGTATACATACAGGTTATATATTCAGTTTGTTCCATGCTAAACAATTCATATTTATGAACAAGAATATTAATCTTTAATTCTTTGACTTGATTAGTACCCTCATGGGTAACTTCTAATCTGTCCCAAATTTCTTTTGCGGAAATACATGTAGAAATGCTATTAAACTCATTAGCATCTAATGCACAATATAAAACATTCATGGCCTTAGCATTGAGCTGAGCCATTTTCCTATCGTTCTCATTCCAATCCCTTTCGGGTTTAGGAACTATTGAACCATCTACTATGTGTGTGGGTGTGATAGGTCCATTAGTGATTACACTCCATAGTTCATAATCTAAAGCTTGAATAAAAATTCTCATTCTAGCTTTCCAATAAGAGTAGTTTGAACCATTAAATAAAGGAGGTCTATTTGTAGAACGACCTTCAGCAAATGAAGATCCAGCTTGAGCTGCCATTTGGATCTTTAGCTCTTGATCATTTGATCGAATAAACAATGAGCACAAGCTCTGATACCAATTGTTGGCCCAGATGGCAACCCAAGAGGGGGGGGGGGGGGGGCGGGTGATTGGGTTGTTAAGAATTTAGCTTTTTAAAATTATGTGCTTTGAAATAAAAGAGATTGAGTGCAAGATAAATGCTAGGCACAAATAATGAGATATGAAGAGACAAAGAGATATAGCATGATAAACACAAAGATTTTATAGTGGTTCGGTGTATCCAACACCTACATCCACTCCCAAGTTGCACTTGGACCAACACTATAATCCTCTTGATTACAGCCGAGTTATTTTACAAGCTCACAACTCAAAACTTATTGTTTCCCCTGGGGATCACAACGAACCCAACTGGTTTTACCGGGCTCACCAGCACAAAATCCAAACACAAGTTATCCTTAGCTTGTCCCGAGGTATACTATCTCCACTAATTCAGTCCCCTAATTGAATTAGCAAATAATAGTTTGAAAGCAATAAAGATTTCAATACAACACTTAAACAACTCCTTAAGTGAGCAGATACTCAATAAAATAAATATGGTAAGAAAAGCCTGATTGAAGCTTTTTGAATGTATATTTTTCTTCTTTTCTTCTTTTCCTCTTTTTCTTTGAAAGATTGAATCAGCCTCGGCTCAGTTTCTTCACGCAGTAGAGAAGTTGAGGATTTGGAGCTTTTGCTTTCTCTCTTCAAATGTTGGACACAACAAGAAAATATTGAAATAGCGATAAAAATTTAGCGACGCATCATTGCGTCACTAAATTGCGACCATATTGCGATGCCTCCGCGACAACAAGAAATTACGACGCAATTAGCGATGCATTCGTGACTCAATAAATTAGATAATTAAAAATTTAAAATTTTAATTTAGCGACGCAAGAATGCATCGTAATATTTTTAAATTTAATTTTTATAAAATAAAATTATAAAATAAAATATTGCGATGCAAAATAGTGCGTCATAATGTTTTAAAAAAAATTAATTATGTTAAATAGCGACGCAATAGCGATGCAATTAACCAAAAAATTAAAAAAATAATTTTTAATATAGCGACGCAAGTATTGCATCGTAATTATTTGAAATAAAATTAATTTTTATAAAATATAGTTTTGAAATAAAAATATTGCGACGCACTCTAGTGCATCGCAATTTTTTTAAAAAATTAATTATATTAAATAGCGACGCAATAGCGATGAAAATTAATAAAATAATTTTTATTTAGCGACGCAAGTATTGCATCGCAATATTTTTTAAAAATAAATTTTTAAAAAAATTAAAAATAAATATGAAATAAAAATATTGCGACAATTTTGATGCGTCGCAATATTTTTTAAAAATTTAATTATATTAAAAAGTGACACATTAGCGATGCAATAAATCAAAAATTAAATAAATTAATTTTTAATTTAGCAACGCAAAAAATGCATCGCAGAGTTTTTGAAAAAAATAAATTTTATAAAATATAATTAAAAGATAAAAAAAAATTAAAAATAAAACATTACGATCGCAATGGTGTGAGATCGATCGTCGCCGACTGCGATCGATCATGGCTTGGATCTATCGCAACCGTCGGATCGTTGCCGATCGGATCGATTGCAACAGTGCGAGATCGGTCGTCGCCGACCGCGATCGATCATGGCTTGGATCGATCGCAACCATCGGATCGTCGCCGATCGAATTTATCGCAACGGTGCGAGATCGATCGTCGCCGACCGGGATCGATCATGGCTTGGATCGATCGCAACCATCGGATCGTCGCCGATCGGATCGATCGCAACCGTGCGAGATTGGTCGTCGCCGATCAAATCGATCGCAACCGTCGGATCGTCGCCGATCGGATCGATTGCAAGGGTGCAAGATCGGTCATCACCGACCGCGATCGATCATGGCTTGGATCGATTGCGAAGGTGCGAGATCGGTCATCGCCGACCGCGATCGATCATGGCTTGGATCGATCCCAACCGTCGGATCATCGCCGATTGGATCGATCGCAACGGTGTGAGATCGGTCGTCACCGATCGAGATCGATCATGGCTTGGATCGATCGCAACGATGCGAGATTGATCATCGCCGACCGCGATCGATCATAGCTTGATTAGATCGATCGCAACCATCGGATCGTCGTCGATCGGATCGTCGCCGATCGGATCGATCGCAATGGTGCGAGATCGGTCGTCGCCGACCGGGATCGATCATGGCTTGGATCGATCGCAACAGTGCGAGATCGGTCGTCACCGACCGGAATCGATCATGGCTTGGATCGATCGCAACCAATCAGATCAATCGCAATGGTGCGAGATCAGTCGTCGCCGACCGCAATCGATCATAGCTTGGATCGATCGCAATCGTCGGATCATCGCCGATCGGATCGATCGCAAGGGTGCGAGATCAATCGTCGCTGACCGCGATCGATCATGGCTTGGATCGATCGCGAAGGTGCAAGATCGGTCATCGCCGACCGCGATCAATCATGGCTTGGATCGATCCCAACCGTTGGATCATCGCCGATCGGATCGATCGCAACGATGTGAGATCGGTCGTCGCCAATCAGGATCAATCATGGCTTGGATCGATCGCAATGATGCGAGATCGATCGTCACTGACCAGGATCGATCATGGCTTGATTGGATCGATCACACCATCGGATCGTCACCGACCGGGATCGATCATGGCTTGGATCGATCGCAACTGTCGGATCATCGCCGATTGGACCGATCGCAATGGTGCAAGATCGGTCATTGCCGACCGCGATCGATCATGGCTTGGATCGATCCCAACCGTCGGATCGTCACCGATCGGATCGATCGCAACGTTGTGAGATCGGTAATCACCGATCGGGATCGATCATGGCTTGGATCGATCGCAACAGTGCGAGATCGATCGTCGCCGATCAGGATCAATCATGGCATGATTAGATCGATCGCAACCATAGAATCATCGCCGATCAGATCGATCGCAATGGTGCGAGATCGGTCATCGCCGACTATGATCGATCATGGCTTGGATCGATCACAACAGTGCGAGATCGGTCATCGCCGACCGGGATCGATCATGGCTTGGATCGATCGCAAACCGATAGGATCGATCGCAACGGTGCGAGATCGGTCATCGCCGACCGTGATCGATCATGGCTTGGATCGATCACAATCATCAGATTGTCGCCGATCGGATCGATCGCAATGGTGCGAGATCGGTCGTCGCCGACCGCGATCGATCATGGCTTGGATAGATCGCTACCGTCGGATCGTCACCGATCGGATCGATCGCAACGGTGCGAGATCGGTGGTCACCGACCGCGATCGATCATGGCTTGGATCGATCGAAACCATTGGATCGTTGCCAATCGGATCGATCGCAATGGTGCGAGATCGGTCATCGCCGACCGCGATCGATCATGGCTTGAATCGATCACGGTAGTGCGAGATCGGTCATCGCCGACTACGATCGATCATGGCTTGGATCGATCCCAACCATCGGATCATCGCCGATCGGATCGATCGCAACGGTGCGAGATCGGTCATCGCCGATGGGGATCGATCATGGCTTGGATCGATCGCAACGGTGCAAGATCGATCGTCACCGACCGGGATCGATCGCAACTATCGGATCATCACCGATCGGATCGATCGCAATGGTGCGAGATCGGTCGTCCCCGATCGGGATCGATCATGGCTTAGATCGATCACAACCGATCGGATCGATCGCAACGGTGCGAGATCGGTCATCGCCGATCGGGATCGATCATGGCTTGGATCGATCGCAACGGTGCGAGATCGATCGTCGCCGACCGGGATCAATCATGGCTTGATTGGATCGATCGCAACCATCGGATCATCGCCGATCGGATCGATCGCAACGGTGCAAGATCGGTCGTCGCCGACTGCGATCGATCATGGCTTGGATCGACCGCGACGGTGCGAGATCAGTTATCGCCGACCGCGATCGATCATGGCTTGGATCGATCTCAAACATCGATCGTCGCCGATCAGATCGATCGCAACGGTGTGAGATCGATCGTCATCGACCACGATCGATCATGGCTTGGATCGATCGTGACGGTGCGAGATCGGTCATCGCCGACCGCAATCGATCATGGCTTGGATCGACCGCGACGGTGCGAGATCAGTTATCGCCGACCGCGATCGATCATGGCTTGGATCGATCTCAAACATCGGATCGTCGCCGATCAGATCGATCGCAATGGTGTGAGATCGATCGTCATCGACCACGATCGATCATGGCTTGGATCGATCGTGACGGTGCGAGATCGGTCATCGCCGACCGCGATCGATCATGGCTTGGATCGATCCCAACCATCGGATCGATTGCAACGGTGCGAGATCGGTCGCAATTAGTTTCAGTAAAAATAATGTTTAAAAAATTTTAAAAAAATGTTCAAAAAAAATTTAAAAATAAAACATTATGACGCAACCATTTGGGTCACAACTATTTTCATGAAAATAATTTTTATTAATTATAATTATCAAAAATAATTATCAAATAAAATTATTGCGACGCAAGTCGAAGCATCGCAATTGTTTTAAAAAAATAAATTATGTTAAATAGCGACGCATTAGTGATGCAATAAACAAGGAAATTTAAATAAATTAATTTTTTATATTGTGATACACGTATTGCGTCGCAATAGTTTATAAATTTTATAAAAAAATAAAAATAAAATATTGCGATGCAACCATTTGCATCGTAATATTTCAGAAAAATTTTTATCAAATATATTTATCAAATAAAATTATTGCGATGCAAGTCAAGGCATCGCAATGTTTTTAAAAAATAAATTATTTTAAATAGCGACGCATTAGCGACAATAAATCAGAAATTAAGAAAAATTAATATTAAAATTGTAACGTATGTATTGCGTCGCAATATTTTTAAAACAAATAAATATTTTAAAAATATAAAAATAAAACATTGCGACGCAACCGTTTGTGTCGTAATTATTTTCAGAAAACATAATATTTTATCAAATAAAATTATTGCGACGCAAGTCGTAGCATCGCAATTGTTTTAAAAAAAATCATGCTAAATAGCGATGCATTAGCGATGCAATAAACAAGGAAATTTAAATACATTAATTTTTTTTATTGCGACGCACGTATTGCGTCGCAATAGTTTTTAAAAAAATAAATGTTGTAAAAAAATTAAAAATAAATATTGCGATGCAACCATTTGCGTCGCAATTATTTTTAGAAAAATTATTTTAAATCAAATATATTTATCAAATAAAATTATTGCGATGCAATTAGGGCATCGCATGTTTTTTAAAAATAAATTATATTAAATAGTGATGCATTAGTGATGCAATAAACTAAAAAATTAAGAAAAATTAATTTTTATAATTGTGACACATGTATTGCGTCGCAATATTTTTAAAACAAATAAATGTTTTTTTAAAAAATAGAAATAAAACATTGCGATGCAAACTTTTGCATAGCAATTATTTTTAGAAAAATAAAATTTATGAAATAAATTAACAAATGATAATATTGCGACGCATTAGCGATGCATTTTTCCAGAAAATAAAAATTTCCGCTAAAAATTACCGCCAAATTAGTGACTCATTAGCGACACAATTATTTGCGTCGCTAATTTTTGCAGAAAATAATAAAAATCCAAATTTAGGAGGTATTAGCGATGCAAATTGCATCGCTAATCCAAAATAATTTTTTTTTAAAAATAGCGAGGGATTAGCGACGCAAAAATGCGTCGCTAATCCCTAATATATAACCCAATCGCGCCCAGCCCCCCCCCTCGGTCCTCTTCTTCTGCCTCCTCTAACCCTAACCGCCGCCGTCCCTCCTCCGTTGCCCCCGCCCTCTCCCCCGGCACTAGGAACCACCGGCGGTAGCCTCCCCCCCCCCCCACCGCCGGTGTCCCCTACAGACCGAGGTAGGCCCCCCCTCCCCTCCCCAACCCCCTGCCCTCTCGTCTCACTGAGGCCAGGGCAACGGCTGTGGCCGGCGTTGGCCTGGCCACGGCAGCGGCCGTGGCCGGCGGTGGCCTGGCCACGGTGGCCAGCTGTTAAAAAAAATGGTTGGGGTGGGGTTTTTCCCTCACCCCTGAGGCACCGACCATGACGGCGGCCGCGGCCGAGGCTTGTGCGGTCGTGGCCGTCATCTCAAGCCTCGGCCGCGGCCGTGGCCGGAGACGATGGCCACGGCCGCTGCCGTGGCTGGCGGTGGCCTGGCCACGGTGGCCAGGCCATGGTGGCCAGGCCACCGTTAAAAAAAAATGGTTGGGGTGGGGTTTTTTCCCCACCCCTGAGGCACCGGCCACGGCGGCGGCTGTGGCCATCGTCTCAGGCCTCGGCCGCGGCCGTGGCCGGCGGTGGCCTGGCCACGGTGGCCTGGCCACGGTGGCCAGGCCACCGTTAAAAAAAATAGTAACATCATATACAATGATTTAGATTATTAATGATCATTATTATTTAATTTAAAAAATATTATTATGCAACAACTCGATTTCTTAAATTAAAAGCAAGCCTAACACTAGAATTGTTACTCATGATACAATTAGGGTTTCATTTAGGCTAGATCACGTGATTTAATTCCGGTTCCACTCTAATAGGATATTAATTATAATTTTTATATTATAATCACAGTCAAGATTTTATGCATTAGGTTAGGCCTAGATTAGATTGCCAGTTGGTAGCCTAATAATGACTATTATTAGGAGTTGTGCCTTTCATTTTCATGACTGTTTCTCACATGTGGCTATTTTATTTCTTTATAGCTGTTTATGCAATAATATTTGTGCATTTGTAGTTATTTACAATTGTTATGTCTTGATTATTTACATTCTGCTTCAAATTGAATGATGCATTAAATTATGTAATGCTAGAATGAAAGTCTTGTTGTAGTTTTTTTTAAATTTTCAGCAACAAATTAGTAGTTTCAATGATTTATTTTAGTCTTCACAAACATTTATATTCGACATAATAATCTTAAGAAGTCAGTGACTATATATAGAACACTATTCCTATATGTATAATTGACAAGATTTTTCGAAATAAATGAAACCGACTAAACATAGAGGTTTTTTTAAATTCAATTTATTTTTATAAATATTATATTTTTACATATTCAATCATTAATCATAATTACATTCATGAATCTTTAGTATTTTCAGTATGATGGGCCGAGATAGATCTACCGACGACAGACAGAGTGAGCAGGGACGTAGCCCTGCAGCATCTGATCACATGAGCTTTGGAGATGGAGAGTTTCGATCTCCACAAATCGCACAACCTCTGATCTCTCCAGCAGTCAGCGGTGATCCTGCATTGCTATTATCATCTAGCCGATCGGCACATACCTCTGAGAGTTCTTCCACCGTCGGCCGCACCGTACTTTGACTGGATGCTCATGGGCTGTAAGTATATACTAATTAAAAATATATGTTTATATTTTTAAGTCAATTACTTATAAACATGCATTTTTTTAACAGATTTATTGAGCAGCATCATGTATCGAGCCACATCAGCTCCATATTTTAGAGGCGTGCGGATCCCAGTGGCTACGATTGGCGCCATCTATCTGCAGCCACGAGGAAGTTTTATTTTTAGAGTTTCAGGTAAACTTATTAAATACAATTTATCACTGATATAAAATTTCTTAATCTTAATAAATTCTGAAACTAACTATTTATTTTAATGCAGAAAAAGTTTACGTGGGACCCTGTCAGCCATGATGCCATTAGGGCAATATGGGAAGCTCTTATCGGACACCGATACTTCGACATGCTTCATCGTTGGAGGTCATCGGGTCACCGTCCTGCGCATGTGCCAAAGGATATTTGTCATGAGTGGCAGCAGGTCTGGTAGTCTGATGGCTAGCGCAGGAGGTCCGCATCAGCCAGCATGAACCGCCGATCCAAGGGACGGTCCTGGCACGGGTCTCTCCCGCCACACTTTGGGCTCCATTTCGATTCAGGAGCACAGACACCGTATGGTAAGAAAATATAAATAATTTAATTACTAATTTAGTTATTTAAAAATACTTACTTTAATATCAATTTTTCTGTTGTTACAGTCTGAGCAGGAGGGCAAAAATCCTGGTGAGTTTCGTCTATTCAGGGCGACACACACCAGGAGGGACGGTTCCTGGGTTGATACACGATCACGGGAGGTTGCGGTAAGAAATTAGTTTTATGTTGTATCTGTTTAATTTCTAAAATTTTATTTAGAGAAATTTATTGATTCATTTATTGTTGATTTTATAATTCAAAAATATGAGTCGAGGAGCTTCACGCCCGTCGAACTCTCAGCAGAGGAGAGTCAACGTGTGTTTTTGGAGGCTGTTGGTGCCCAGCCGCGAGACCACATGGTCTATGGTATGAGCACTAGAGCTTCTGCATATTTTCCCCATCAGGCCTCCAGCTCGCAATATTCTGTCGATATTCCTGCCGAGCATTTAGACGACATTCGAAGATCTATCACGGAGGAGGTTCGTCAGGAGGTTCAACAAGAGGTTCGACAAGAGGTTGAGCACGAGTTCGAGCAGCGTGCGGGAGGCCTTCAGCAGGAGCTTGCAGACGTGCGAGAGCAGATGCGTCAGTTGCAGGATATGGTTAGCTGCATGTCGCAGGGTTTTCAGCCTCCACGTGATCGTATCGATTCTTGATGTATTTTTTTCTTTACTTTTTATATTTTGCACATGAAAACTTCAAAATTTTAATATATTAATTATTTTTGGAAATTGAATGATGAATGTTTGGATCAATATGAGTTATGAATGTTTCGATCAATATTTAAATGTAATAAAATTGTATTAACCGTTTTAATTTTTAAAATTTTATTTTTAAAAAAAATTAATTAGCGACGCATTAGCGATTGAAATTGCATCGCTAATATTTCTAAAATATTATTATTAAATATTGCGACACAATGACCTGGCATCGCAATATTTTAAGAAAAAATTAATTAGCGACGCATTAGCGACTCAAATTGCATCGCTAATATATCTAAAATATTATTATTAAATATTACGATGCAATGACCTGGCATTGCAATATTTAAAAAAAAAATTAATTAGCGATGCATTAGCGACTCAAATTGTGTCGCTAATATATCTAAAATATTATTATTAAATATTACGATGTAACTAAATGCGTCACAATATTGCGATGCAATATTTAATAATATTATTAAATATTAAATATTAGTTTTAAAATTAGCGACGCATTTAGGATGCGTCGCAATATTGCGATGCATTTAGTTGTGTCGTAATATATTGTGACGCATTTAGTGCGCCGCACAGAGTCGCTGTTAAGCGACGCAATTGTGATAAATTGATATTGTGACGATTGTCGTAGCGACGCTGTCATTGCGTCGCTAATGCATCGCAATAGCATGTTTAGCGACGCATTAGCGATGCATTTGGGCGTTGCTATATTTTTGTTATCTTGTAGTGGGAAATCTCCTTGATTTGATCTTGAGAAGCTTATGGATTTCTCTTTGAACTTTTCTGGGATTGATGGACTTAAGCTTAGAGTATTTCCTTTTTGATTTCTCTCTTTCTTTCTCATTATTTTCTGAATATTTTCTCTCTTTTTCTTGCTCGGTTCTCTCTTTTTCTCCTCTTTTTTTCAAACGGACGGATATTCCTTCTTTTTATAGATCTCTTAATCCAAGGTTTAGGTAGGAAATATAGCCGTTGTGAGATGCTTGGATACTCCTACACACAAAGAAATATATATAACCGTTAGAGATTAGGTGAAAAAAATATTACCGTTGGAGTCCATTCTGATAATTGAAAATCCGCTCCTGACAGGTTGGAGTCGGCTCCAACTTTTCAGGTGTCGGCTCTAGATCGGGTATCCAAAAATAGCAAAGAAAAAGTTTGTTGAGGAGTCGGCTTCGAGAAAGTTAAGTGTCGGTTCGTCACTTTTGGGAGTCGGCTCTGGAATCCAAGAGTGTCGGCTCCATAAATGTCCATAAAACACGCTCTCTGTTCTCAGGTTAGAGTTAGCTCCAGAAACTCAGGTGTTGGCTCCCAAACTCTCAGGTGTCGGCTCCCGAATTCTAGGTGTCGGCTCCGAAAACTAAAACAGAATGCACTTCTCTGTATCTCAGGTTGGAGTCGGCTCCGAAACTCTGAGTGTTGACTCCAGACCATGCCAAAAATCTTGAAACCTTCTGATACGCCTTGGGGTCGGCTCCTAACTATTTGGGTGTCGACTCCAAGTTCTGAACTTTAAAAAATTCCTTTAAAATTTGATTCAAAACTTATTCCTTTTGATTGATTAAACATTTTTAACCCCTGAAACACTTATTAAATCTGTCAGAAACATAGTGAATATACTCATGTCTTTTGTTAATCATCAAAATCAATAATTGGGTCAACACAGCAGATTTTTAGCGCAGTTACCCGAAACTTAGGTGCAGTTATTTTTAAAAAAATAAAAAATAAAATAAAAAATTAGAATAATAGAAATAAATTAAAAAAAATTATTTGTTTTCTATGCTTAGATTGACTTAGGTAAATTTATTTTCTGCAAAACTCAAAATTTTTTCCATTGACATTTCATAATTTATTAGAAAACTAGAAACTTAATCACAAAAATCTAAAATAATAATAATAATAATAAAATTAATTTTGTTTGATAACTTCAAGAGCTTGACATTTGCTTATTGCATAGTATTTTCATAATTAACTTTAAGGACACAAATCCCTAATCGAGATAAGGTGGGAAGTTGATCATCCTTTCTTGGTCCACAAACCACATTCTTTATTTTGCATTAACCCAATCCTTTAACTCTAAAACTAATTAGAAGTCAGCCCCTAAGAAAATCGAGCTCAATAGAACAAGGCACCCGAAAGAGTTGGACCGAGTCGAGATTGACTGATTAACTGGTGTCTAGAAAAAGAAAGAAAAGTGTTTTGTTAATTAGTCTTCATTGCTCTTAGTTCTAGAAATTTCTTAGGATACTTCTTTTAGAATCTTCTCATTTCTCTTCTATTACATTAGTTTTAAAAAAACTAAATTATTGTTTGCTTTAGAGTGTATGGTAGAGTTATGCTTGGTCGCTGATCATTACAACCTAACCTCATACCTCTAGATCCTGAAATAGAGAGAACCTTTAGAGCAAACAGACTTGAATTATGGACCCTAATAACGAAAATGATCCCCTAAGCCAGTTAAAGGAGTATTTCACTACTTCAAAATATTCCTACTCTCCTTGCATTCAAGTGCCTCCAGTAAAGGCCACTCAATATGAGATCAAGTCAAGCATGATTCAAATGTTACCTTCATTTTATGGACTTGCAAATAAGGATCCTTACAAACATCTAGATGAGTTTCTCAAAATTTGTTCGACCATAAAAATTAATTTTTTTTGATGATGCTCTTAGACTTAAGTTGTTCCCATTTTCTCTCAAGGATAAAGCTAAATATTGGTTAAATTCTTTAGATACTGTAACAATTTTAACCTGGGACCATCTTCAGAGAGAGTTTCTTAAGAAATACTTTCTTATAGGAAAAACTAATCAAATTAGAAAAGCCATAACAAGTTTTTTTTAGACAGATGGAAAGATGTTTCACGAGACATGGGAGAGATTAAAAGAATTGATTAGAAAATGTCCACATCATGCTATACTCAAATAGCAACTGGTCCAGTACTTTTATGATGGTTTGATAGAAAAGCATTAGCAAATAGTTATTACTTCATGTGGTGGGACATTTATATTGAAGAATGAGCATGAAGCTTGGCAACTCTTTGAGACATTTAGTGAAAATTCATTACATTACATGTCAGCTGCTCATAGAGATCCTCCTATAGAACCTACACTGTAAGAAAATACTGAAATAGTGATGCCATTTTAGCGACGCATTTTTGCATCACTAAATTACAACCAAATTGCGACTCCTCAGTGACAAAAAGAATAGCGATGCCATTAGCGATGCAGAAAAAATGCGTCGCTAAATAGCGACACAAAAACCTAGAAAAAATAAAAAAATCATTAATTTAGCGATGCAATTATTGTGTCGCTATTTAGCGACGCATTAGCGACTCATTTTCCAAAAAAAAATTAAAAAAATTAATTTTTAATTTAGCGATGCTAATAATGCGTTGTTATTTATCGACACAGAAAATGCGTTGCTAAATAGCAACGCATTAGCGACGCAAAAATTTAGAATTTTTTTTAAAAGTAGTTAATTTAGTGATGCAACTAATGCGTCGCTATTTAGCAATGCATTAGCAATGCATTTACTAAAAAAATTAAAAAAAATTAATTTTAATTTTAAAAATTCTAAAAAATTATTAATTTAGCAATGCAAGAAATGTGTCGCTAAATAGCAACGCATTAGCGACGCAAAAATTTAAAAAAATTTAAAAATCATTAATTTAGCGACACAACTAATGCGTCGCTATTTAGCGATGCAAAAATTTAGAAAATTTTTAAAAAATTGTTAATTTAGCGACACAACTAATGCGTCGCTATTTAGCGATGCATTAGCAACGTATTTAACAATAAAATTAAAAAATAATAATTATTAATTTTAAAAAATTCTACAAATCATTAATTTAAAGACGCAAGAAAATGTGTTGCTAAATAGCAATGCATTAGCGATGAAAAAAATTTAAAAATTTTTTAAAAAATCATTAATTTAGCGATGCAATTAATTGCATCGCTATTTAGCGACACATTTACCAAAAAAATAAAAAAAATAATTTTTAATTTTAAAAAATTTTAAAAAATCATTAATTTAGTGATGCAGTTATTGCGTTGCTATTTAGCGATGCATTAGCGATGCATTTACCAACAAATTAAAAAAAAAATTAATTTAGCGATGCAAAAAAATGCATCGCTAAATAGCGACGCATTAGTGACGCAAAAACCTAGAAAATTTTAAAAAATCATTAATTTAGCGATGCAATTATTGCATCACTATTTAACGACGCATTAGCGATGCATTTACAAAAACATTAAAAAAAAATTAATTTTTAATTTAGCGATCGGGATCATGGCTTGAATCGATCGCAATCGTCGGATCATCACCGATCGAATGGATCGCAACGGTTCGATCAATTATCGCCGATCGAGATCATGGCTTGGATCGATCACAACCGTCGGATCATCTTCGATCAGATTCATCATAATGGTCCGATCGATCATCGTCGATCGGGATCATGGCTTCGATCGATTACAACCGTTGGATCGTCGCGGATCGGATGGATCGCAACGATCGGATCGATAATCACTGATCGGGATCATGGCTTCGATCGATCGCAACTGTCGGATCATCGCCGATCGAATGGATCGCAACGATCTGATTGATCATCGCTGGATCGATCGCAACCGTCGGATCGTTGCCGATCGGATGGATCGCAACAGTCCGTTCAATCATCGCCGATCTGGATCATAGCTTCGATCGATCGCAATTATCGAATCAACTCCGATCGGATGCATCGTAAAAGTCTGATCAATCATCGCCAATTAGGATCAAGGCTCAGATCGATCACAACCATCAAATCGTCTTCGATCGGATGCATCGCAACGGTCTGATTGATCATCGCCGATCGGGATCAGGGCTTCGATCGATCGCAACTGTCAGATTATCGCGGATTGGGTGGATCACAATGACCGAATCGATCATCGTTGATCGGGATCATGGCTTGGATCGATCACAACAGTCAGATTGTCGCCGATCGAATGGATCGCAACGGTCTGATCGATTATCGTCGATCGGGATCATGGCTTGGATCGATCGCAAACGCCAGATCGTCGCCGATCGGATGGATCGCAATAATCCATTTGATCATTGCCGATCTGGATCATAGCTTCGATCGATCACAACCATCGAATCATCTCCGATCGAATGGATCGCAATGGTTCGATCGATCATCGCCGATGAGGATCATGGCTCGAATCGATCGCAACCATCGGATCGTCTCTGATCAGATGCATCGCAACAGTTTGATCGATCATCGCCGATTAGGATCATGGCTTCGATCAATCATAACCATCGGATCATCGCGGATCGGATGGATCACAACGATCGGATCGATCATCGCCAATCGAGATCATGGCTTGGATCGATCGCAACTGTCAGATATCATCGCCGATCGGATGAATCACAAGCGTTGAATCGATCATCGCCGATCAGGATCATGGCTTGGATCGATCACAACCGTTGTATTATCGCCGATCGAATGGATCGCAACCGTCGGATCGATCATCGCCGATCGAGATCATGGCTTAGATCGATCGCAACCATCGGATATCATCATCGATCGGATGGATTGCAACCATCGGATCGATCATTGTCGATTGAGATCATGGCTTGGATCGATCATAACCATCAGATATCATCGCCGATCGGATGGATCGCAACCATTGGATCGATCATCGTCGATCAGGATCATGGCTTGGATCGATCGCAACCGTCGGATCATCTCTGATCGGATGCATCGCAATGGTTCGATCGATCATCGCCGATCAGGATCATGGCTTTGATCGATCGCAACTGTTGGATCATCACAGATTGGATGGATCGCAATGATCGGATCGATCATTGCCGATCGGGATTATGGCTTGAATCGATCGCAACCATCGGATCGTCGCCGATCGAATGGATCGCAACGGTCCGATCGATCATCGCCGATCAGGATTATGGCTTGGATCGATTGCAACCGTCGGATCATCGCCGATCAGATGGATCGCAATAATATGATCGATCATCGCCGATCTGGATCATAGCTCGGATTGATCACAACCGTCGGATCATCTCCGATCGGATGCATCGCAATGGTCCGATCGATCATCGCCAATCGGGATCATGGCTTGGATCGATCGCAATTGTCGAATCATCGCCGATCGGATGGATCACAACGATCCGATCGATCATCGCCGATCCGGATTATAGCTCCGATCGGATGCATCGCAACGGTCCGATCGATCATCGCTGATCAGGATTATGGCTTGGATCGATCGGCACCGTCGGATCATCGCCGATCAGATTGATCGCAATGATCCGATCGATCATCGCCGATCAGATGGATCACAATGATCCGATCGATCATCGCCGATCTGGATCATAGCTCCGATCGATCGCAACCGTCGTATATCATCGTCGATCGGATAGATCGCAACCGTCAGATCGATCATTGCTGATCGGGATCATGGCGTGGATAGATCATAACTGTCGGATATCATCGCCGATCGGATGGATCACAATCATTGGATCGATCATCACCGATTGGGATCATGGCTCGGATCGATCGCAATCGTCGGATCATCTTCGATCGGATGCATCGCAATGGTTCGATCAATCATCGCTGATTGGGATCATGGCTTTGATCGATCACAACCATCGAATCATCCCGGATCGGATGGATCGCAATGATCGGATCGATCATCACCGATCGGGATCATGTATTGGATCGATCGCAACTGTCGGATATCGCTGATCGAATGGATCGCAATAGTCCGATCGATCATCGCTGATCGAGATCATGGCTTGGATCGATCGCAATTGTTGGATCATCGCCGATTGGATGGATCGCAACAATCCGATCGATCATCGCCGATATGGATCATGGCTCGGATCTATCACAATCGTCGGATCGTCTCCAATCAGATGCATCGCAACGGTCCGATTGATCATCGCCAATCGAGATCATGGCTTGGATCGATCGTAACCGTTGGATATCATCACCGATCGGATGGATCGCAACCATCAGATCGATCATCGCCGATCAAAATCATGGCTCAGATTGATCGCAACCGTTGGATGTCTCCGATCGGATGCATCGCAACGGTCTGATCGATCATCACCGATCAGGATCATGGCTTCGATCGATTGCAACCGTCGGATCATCGCAGATCGGATGGACCGTAATGATCGGATCGATCATCGCCGATCAGGATCATGGTTTGGATCGATCGCAACCGTCGGATATCGTCGCCGATCAGATGGATCGCAAGCGTCAGATCGATGATTGCCGATCAGATAATGGCTTGGATCGATCGCAACCATCGTATTGTCACCGATCAGATGGATCGCAACCGTCGGATCGATCATTGCCAATCGAGATCATGGCTTGGATCGATCACAACCGTTGGATATCATCCCCGATCGGATGGATCGCAACCGTCGGATCAATCATCGCCGATCGGGATCATGGCTTGGATCGATCGTAACTGTCAGATATCATCGCTGATCGGATGGATCACAACCGTCGGATCGTTCATCGCCGATCGGGATCATGACTTGGATCGATCGCAATCATCGGATCCTCGACGATCGGATGGATCGCAACGGTCCGATCGATCATCGCCGATCGGGATCATGGCTTGAATCGATCACAACCGTTTTTGCATCGCAATATTAGTTTACCAATTTAAAACTAATATTGTGATGCATTGTATATGCATCGCAATATTGCGACGCATAACAAATGCGTCGCAATATTAGTTTACTAATTTAAAAGTAATATTGCGACGCATTGTATATGCATCATAATATTGCGACACATAATGAATGCGTTGCAATCTATTGCGTCGTTAATTTTCCGCCAAAATGTCTATTGGCGGCAACTTAGCGATGCAATCAGCGACGCATAATATGCGTCGCTGAGTAGCGACGGATTAGCGATGCAATTACACGTCGCTAATCCTAATTCATTAAAACCCCCCCTCCCAACCGGCATCTCTGTTCTCCTCCTCCCTCTTCTCCGGCAGCTCTCCAGTACCCGACGACTTTCAGATACCCCTCCCTCCCTCCCACCCTCCCCCACCCCCTTCGTGTTAAAAAAAAAAAAATAGGTATGGGTATTTTTCCACCGCCCCCCCCCCCCCCCCGACTACCTCCTGTTCCGGCCACGGCGATGGCCGTAGCTGGCAACTCAGAGGCCTGGCCACCGTGGCCAGGCCACCGTTAAAAAAAAATGGCCGGGGGGTGGGGGGGTGGGACCCCTCCCATTCGGGCCACGGCGGCCGTGGCCGGCAACTCGGTGGCCTGGCCACCATGGCCAAGCCACCATTAAAAACAAAATGGCCGGGGGGGGGGGGGGGCGGGGGTTCCCACCCCCCCCCACCCCCTCCCGTTCGGGCCACGGCGACGGCCGTCGCCATCGTTGCCGCCGGCAACTCGGTGGCCTGGCCACGGTGGCCAGGCCACCGGTTAAAAAAATTATTATAAAATAATATTTTATAATATTACAAAATTTATTAGGAAATACAAATTTTTTAATAAAATAATAGTTTTAAAACAAAATATATTGTTTATTATAAATAATAAAATTTATTATAAAATAAAAAAATTTATAATACAAAAATTGCATAACTAATTTTTAATTAATACCAAAAATTTATTATAAAATAATATTCTATAATATTACAAAATATATTGCATAACTAATTTTTCAATCAAAATTTAATTAATTAATAATATAAAAATATTCATAGTAAGTTGTTTTGATATTATAATCTTTATAATTTATTCGATCATATATTTTATATAAAAATAAAAAGGGGTTTTTTTCCCCAACCCCTCCCATGAAAAAAAATAATTAAAAATATAAAGGGATTCCCCACCTTTCTTGTCGGCCAAGGTAGTGTCCGTCGTCGCCGCGCATGGCCTTGGCCGGGTGGTTGTTGTCCGCGGCTTAGCCACGGTGGCCGATCCATGGGCAGGATAAAAAAAATAATTTCGAACCCTCATAGAAGTCCCATTCAGCTATTTTTAATTAATACAAATAATTTATTATAAATTAATATTTTATAATATTACAAAATATTTTGCATAACCAATTTTACTGATTAAATTAATTATTTAATATTATAAAAAATATTACTAGTAAGTTGTCTTGATATCATATTCTTAATAATTTATTGGATCATATTATTATATCACTTAAATTTAGAGAACCTCTATAGTAATATCATGAGGGTTCTAATTTTAAAATAATGGGCGGGCAGGCATGGTGCTCCCGGCCACGTGGCCACTGGCCCGCCACATGGCCATCCCGCCCGGCCATGTGGCCTGCCCGCCCTGTTATGTCTTAATTATTTACATTCTGCGATGCATTAGATTAATATTTAAAGTTTATTATTATTTATTTTTTTATAGCTGTTTATGTAATAATATTTGTGCATTTGTAGTTATTTACAATTGTTATGTCTTGATTATTTACATTCTGATTCAAATTGAATGATGCATTAAATTATGTAATGCTAGAATGAAAATCTTGTTGTAGTTTTATTTAATTTTCAGCATCGAATTAGTAGTTCAATGATTTATATTTTAGTCTTCACGTACATGTATATTGGACATAATAATCTTAAGAAATCAGTGACTATATATAGAACACTATTCCTATATAGGTATAATTGACAAGAATTTATGAATAACAAGCATAAGTTCAATTGTCTTTGGATTTCCATATTATTTCTCACAGCACTATAACCTTTAGACCCGTTTGAGAATTTGTAAGACTTAGTCTTACAAATTCTCAAATTATCTTGGTGGACAGATCGAGAATATTTTTTGCGATATGTTAGTCTGCTATTAATCATTGTTGGTTGAGATTGCGGTTTGTATTTGCTCATACGTTCTCCTAGTGTAGCATATATGCCACACATTTAGGAGAACATATGGGGAAATGCTATTAAAATTTCAATGTAAGCGATCGATGATAATTAATAGCAGAATAACATATCACAAAAAATATTCTTGAATGGGATAGGGCCTTATCTTTTAGACATAGAGTGAAAGTGGAATTAATTTAGGACACTTGATTGCTTGTGAAGTCTCATGATTGAATGGACCGCCTTGCGGCTCGGCCCGAACCCAAGCCCTAGCATTAGCCTAGCATGAACCTGTGCCTCAGTCCTTGCTAGCACGACAAGGATCATAGCCGTGGTATGGCCTTGCAGGGTAGGGACCTTAGTTGTGTAAAAGAAAATTGGTTTAGTTATAAATGATTTAAATAGTTGTTATTTACCTTAGTTGTGTAAAAGAAATAATTTAGTTATATATTTACTAATGCTAATATAGTTTTATATTGTGGTTTCCTTTAATGGTTTACCATAAATTGTATAAGTCGGTCAAAAATGAGCGGTGCTCGCTCGTGGATGCATGTAAGGATAAAAGATGACTTGCTTAATCCAGATTTTCTGAATGGATTGGAAGAATTTATCGCATTTGCATGTAGCCAACCTGAATGGATGGATGGGGCTAGGATTAGGTGCCCATGCAACTTCCGCAGGTGTCAAAATAAAGCCTACAGAGATGTTGAAACTATTAAGGTGCATTTGTGTAAAAAGGGGTTTGTTCCTGAATACAATGTTTGGTACTGTCACGGTGAACCAGAGGAAATTCCAGCAACTATTACAAGCCAACAAGTGTCAATTCCCGAAGATGAACCATTTGTGAATTTAAACGCATATGAAGAAATGGTGATGAATGCATCGGGTAATGAATTCAATTAGAATACATTTATGGAAGAACCAAATCCAGATACACAATAATTTTATGATATATTGCGTGCTACAAATCAAGAATTGTATCATGGTTATGAGGGTTATTCCCAATTGTCTACGGCTGCTCGGTTGTTGAATATTAAGGCAGAACATCGATTATCAGAAAAGGTGTTCAATTCTGTAGCTGGGTTAATCAAGAAAATTTTGCCAAATGATAAGTAGATAATTTTTACTCAACAAAGAAGTTATTGTGTGGGCTTGGGCTCCCAGTTAATAAGATCGATTGTTGCTTGAACAATTGTATGATATATTGGGGGAAGACTCAGAGCTGAGATGGTGTAAGATTTGTGGGCAATCGAGGTACAAAAACGGCGAAGGGAGAACTAGTACAAGTATGAGAAAAAGTATGCCTTACAAGAGGATGCATTACTTTCCTCTTATTCCACGCCTGCAGAGATTATACAGATATGAGGCTACAGCTACTGATATGAAATGGCATGCCAAACATGAATCTAAAGAGGATGAAATGCGGCATCCATCAGATTCAAAATCTTGGAAGCATTTCAATGAAAATCATCCTGATTTCGCTGAAGATATAAGGAATGTGAGATTAGGACTTTGTACCGATGGCTTCCAACCATTTCGTCAAGCAGGGCAACAGTATTCATGTTGGCCTGTGATACTGACTGTATATAACCTTCCTCCATGGAAGTGCATGAAAGATACTGCAATGTTTTTGACAATTTTGGTTCCAAGACCATCAAATCTAAAGGAAAAGATTGATGTCTTCCTGCAACCGTTGGTGTCCGAATTGAAAATGTTGTAGGAAACAGGAGTCATAGCCTACGACATTTCTATAAAACAAAATTTCATCATTAGAGGTGCTTTGATGTGGACAATAAGTGACTTCCCGGCATATGCAATGTTGTCTGGTTGGAGCACTGCTGAACGTCTGGCATGCCCTCATTGCATGTATGATTCAGATACATTTACATTGCAGAAGAGTGGTAAGCAGTCATGGTTTGATAATCATAGGAAGTTCTTGCCTCTAAATCATCCTTACAGGCGTAACTTGATCGCCTTCCGAAAGAACAAAGCAATCACAAAATTCGCTGAACCGGTTAGGTTCGGCTCGGATATATTTGATACTATAGAGCATTTGGGGTTGAGGTATGTTTGGGAACCAGATGCAGATAGAATAAATGGCCGTATATGTAAAGAACATAACTGGAAGAAGCGGAGTATCTTTTAGGATTTGCCGTATTGGAGTACAAATCTCATCCGGCACAACTTGGATGTTATGCATATCGAGAAAAATTTCTTTGATAACATATTTAACACGGTGCTAAACATCCTGGGAAAAACCAAAGACACTGCAAAGTTAAGAGAAGAACTTAATCAGTATTGCAGAAGAGGTGATTTGAGGAGGAGTGCCGATGGGACCTATCCTAAAGCCTGTTACACTCTTGACAGAAATTCATGAGAAGTTTTATGTAACTGGGTTAGAGGGTTAAAATTTCCAGATGGTTATGCCTCAAATATCGATAGGTGTGTGGACATGCATAAGCTCAAGTTGTTCGGTATGAAGAGGCACGACTGCCATGTTTTCATGCAATGGTTATTGCCTATAGCTTTTCGTGAGTTGCTTCCGCACCATGTCTGGAAGGCATTGACGGAGCTCAGCTTGTTCTTCAAGGAGTTATCTGTCGCAGTCATTACCTCTGCATCCATGGCAAGGCTTGAGAAGGAAATTCCAATTATTTTATGCAAGCTGGAGCGAATATTTTCTCCCAGTTTTTTTTGACTCAATGGAGCATTTACCGGTTCACTTGCCATATGAAGGAAGCATTGCTGGTCCCGTGCAGTATCGCTGGATGTATCCTTTCGAGAGGTAAATATATACATCAGTAAGACATGTTGACATTTCAAATATTATTTCATTGCGAGAAAATTGGTTTATTTTTTTTCTCACCTTTACATATAGGTACCTTAAGAAGTTAAAAAATAATGTGCGTAATAAGGCAAGGGTTGAAAGTTCTATATGCAATGCACACTTGGTCAAAGAAGTTTCAGCTTTTGCCTCACATTACTTTGAGGGTCACATCTACACGAGGAGCCAAAATCTTGATCATAACGATGACGTATGTGTGGACGAAGGAGAACCTAATAACGGTAGAATATCAGTTTTTAAAGGTATTGGCCGTTCATTTGGGGGGCAGAAGTCAAGAAATCTTAGCGATATGGAGTATAATGTAGTACATTATTACATCTTAATGAACTGTAGAGAAGTCGATCCATACATTGAGTAAGTATATACTTCAATGCTTAATTGGAACTTCTAATTTAAATTGCAATATACCATAATATTTAATTACTAACAGACGTTTTAATCCTTATCATCCCATAAGGATGTATTGTGATAGACAACGACAGATGAATCCCGACATCAGTCAAGTTGCCATTGGGCATAAGTTAGAAACGGAGTTCACTTACTGGTTTTATGAATTTGTGAGTAGTATCACTCAATCAATTTCAATAATGGATTTTATTTTTCGAATTGGTTGTGAATAGCTTATTAATTTATAGGTAAACGGTCCATGGTCCACAACCGACAATATTTTCATTAAATGTCTATCGCAATGGCCATACCATAACAACCTCTACTGGCTATTTTGTTAATGGGTACAAATTTCAGATCGAACGACTAGTAGCTTCAAGAGGCACGCAGAACTGGGGCGTGTGTTTTAAAGGAGAAAGTGTTGGAGCAAATATGCAGGATTATTATGGAAAGTTAGTAGAGGTGGTTGAAGTTGAATATCTCGGTTGGCCTATTAAACGAGCCGTATTGTTTCGTTGCGATTGGTTCGATCCGACAGTTCCTATGGGCAAAAGGGTTCATAACGACTACAATCTAGTTGAAGTGAACCATCGATGAAGATTGCAGAAATATGAACCATTCATCCTTGCATCCCAAGCTCAGCAAGTGTTTTACTGCGGATATCCAAGTTTGCGCAACGATAAGCGAGATTGGTGGGCTATTTCTAAAATCATCCCACGTTCAACAATCGTATTAGACGAGAGTTTATCAAGTCAATCAGCCGAGTACCCTGCATTTTAAGAGGATGAGATGAAAATGCATGCAATTGAGGATGACACAAGGGCTCCTGAAACATCACTTAGAGATCCAAATGGTGATATCCAAGAAATTGCGGATCCAAATGTTCGGTTTCCTTCCGATGATAATGAAACTGAATCGCAGTCCGATACAGCATCGGATGTTGAACCAACATTTCACGAAATAAATAAAACCGACTAAACATAGAGGTTTTTTCAAATTCAATTTATTTTTATAAATGTTATATTTTTACATATTCAATCATTAATCATAATTACATTCATGAATCTTTAGTATTTTCAGTATGACAAGCCGAGGTAGATCTACCGGCGACAGACGGAGTGAGCAGAGACGTAGCCCTACCACATCAGATCCCATGAGCTTTAGAGATGGAGAGTTCGGATCTCCACACATCGCACAGCCTCCGATCTCTCCAGCCATCGGCGGTGATCCTGCATTAGTATTATCATCTAGCCGATCAGCACATACCTCCGAGAGTTCTTCCACCATCGGCCGTACCATACTTGGACTGGATGCTCATGGGCTGTAAGTATATACTAATTGTAAATATATCGTTTATGTTTTTAAGTCAATTACTTATAAACATATATTTTTTTAACAGATTTATTGAGCAGCATCATGTATCGAGCCAGATCAGCTCTATATTTCAGAGGCATGCTGATCCTAGTGCTACGATTGGCGCCATGTATCTGCAGCCACGAGGGAGTTTTATTTTTCAGAGTTTCAAGTAAACTAATTAAATACAATTTATCACTGATATAAAATTTCTTAATCTTAATAAATTCTGAAACTAACTATTTATTTCAATGCAGAAAAAGTATACGTGGGACCCTGCCATCCATGACGCCATTAGGGTAGCATGGAATGCTTTTACGGCACGCCGATACTCTGACATGCTTCATCATTGAAGGGCATCGGGTGAGCGTCCTGCGCATGTGCCGGAGGATATTTGGCACGAGTGGCAGCAAGCGTGGCAGTCTGATGGCTGGCGCAGGAGGTCCGCATTAGCCAGCATGAACCGTCGATCTGAGAGGGGCGGTCCTGGCACGGGTCTCTCCCGCCACACTGCAGGGTCCATTTCGATTCAGGAGCATGGACGCCGTATGGTAAGAAAATATAAATAATTTAATTACTAATTTAGTTATTTACAAATACTTATATTTATATCAATTTTTCTTTGTGTTGTTGTAGTTTGAACAGGAGGGCAGAGATCCTGGTGAGTTTAGTCTATTCAAGGCGACACACACCAGGAGGGACGGTTCCTAGGTCAATACACGATCACGGGAGGTTGCGGTAAGAAATTAGCTTTATATTGTATCTGTTTAATTTCTAAAATTTTATTTAGAAAAATTTATTGATTCATTTATTGTTGATTTTATAATTCAAAGGCACGAGTCGAGGAGCTTCAGTCCCAGGTATCGCAAGTCGACTCCACTGATGGGGGACCACCCGTCGAACTCTTATCAGAGGAGAGTCGACGTGTGTTTTTGGAGGCTGTTGGTACCCAACCGCGAGACTGCAGGGTCTATGGTCTAGGCACTAGAGCTTCTACATATTTTCCCAATCAGGCCTTCAGTTCGCGCTATTCTGACGATACTCCTGCCGAGCATTTAGAGGACATTCGAAGATCTATTATGGAGGAGGTTCAGCATGAGGTTCGGCAGGACGTTCGACAAGAGATTCAGCAGGAGTTTGACCAGCGCACGGAAGTCCTTCAGCACGAGTTCTATGACATAAGAGAGCAGATGTGTCACATGCGGGATTTGGTTAGCCGCATGTCGCAGGGTTTCCAGCCACCACATGATCATGATAGTGGGGATTCTTGATATATTTTTTTCTTTACTTTTTATGTGTTGTACATAAAAACTTTAAAATTTTAATATATTAATTATTTTTTAAAATTTAATGATGAATGTTTCGATTAATATTAGTGTTTCGATCAATATTTTTATAATTTTAACCATTTTAATTTTTAATAGTTTATATTTTTTTAAAAAAATTTAATTACCGATGCATTAGCGACTGAAATTGCATTGCTAACATTTCTAAAATATTATTATTAAATATTGCGATGCAATCAAATGCATCGTAATATTAAATTTAATCGTTTTAATTTTTAATATTTTCTATTTTAAAAAAAATTAATTAGCAACGCATTAGTGACTGAAATTGCGTCACTAATATTTCTAAAATATTATTATTAAATATTGCGATGCAACGTCTTGGCGTCGCAATATTGCGACGCATTTGAATGCGTCGCAATATTAAATTTAACGTTTTAATTTTTAATATTTTATATTTTTTTAAAAAAATTAATTAGCGATGCATTAGCAACTGAAATTGCGTCGCTAATATTTCTAAAATATTATTATTAAATATTACGATGCAACGACCTTGCGTCGCAATATTGCGACGCAATCGTATGCGTCGCTGAGAGTCGCTATTTAGCGACGCAATTGCGACAAGATTCATTTTGTGACGAGACTTGCAGCGACGCCATAATTGCGTCGCTAATGCGTCGCTAAAGCCAGTTTAGCGACGCATTAGTGACGCATTTTGGCGTCGCTAAAATTAATTTCTGTTGTAGTGCTAAAAGAGGTGGATTATATGAAATATGTCATTTTATAGATATCTATACTAAGCTAGATGAATTGTCCCAGAAACTTGACCAAATTCTACAAGTTGGAAATACCTCTTCCCCATCTATTCAAAATCATGAAGTTTGTATAATCTATTCAAGTCTGGCTCATTCTATAGGTGAATGTCCAGCTGCATAACAATTTCCTAAGCTTGTTTAGGAGCAAGGCCATTAAGCCCAAACCCGAATGGCTCCTAGACCAATAAATGATCCATATTTGAATACTTACAATCCTGGCTGGCGAAATCATCCAATTTTTTTTGAAAATTTTAATCTGTCATCAACCTAATATCAATTAGGCCTAACAATCAGAAGACCCAATTCAAAAATATGTTGTATTTCCAATATCCAAGTTCTCCTCAACCTCCACTGAATAATCATAATCCTACTTTCGAAGATAAGGTGTTATAAACACTGAAGGGACTAGAAATGAATACTCAGCTCCTTCACTCCCACACCCAGTCTATCGCCAAGCTAGAAACCCAGATAGGTCAGCTAGCAATAGCTTTTAGTAGGAGGGAGGAGGGTAAACTACCCAGTCAAGCCATTAGAAATCCAAGAAGGCAATACATGGCTAAGAGCTCAACTGGTCCAGAAACTTCTCTGAACATGCCAAATCTGTCATAACCCTTAGAAACAGAAAAACTTTAAATCAGCATGAATTGACTCAACAAGAAGAGCAACTCACACTGGCCAAGCCAGGAAGGAAAAATATTGAGGAAAAAAAAGAACCAATTGATTCAACACCCATACTTAAGGCTTTATTTCCAAGTACTTTAGAATCTCCTCTATCTCTTGATAAGAAGAATATCAAGATGAATGAAATGTAAGAATTGTTCAAACAAGTTTAAATTAATTTACCCCTTCTTGATTCAATTAAGTAAGTTCCTGCTTATGCCAAATTTCTAAAAGATTTATGCATTCAAAAATGAAAATCTAGGCACATATACCGAAGAAAGTCAACCTAACTGAGCAGGCTAGTTCAATCTTTCAGCAGGTTACTCCATCCAAACTTAAGAATCCTGAAACCCCAATTATATCCTATGCCATAGGAAACCTTACGATTAAGAAAGTATTGCTAGATTTAGGCGTAAGTGTTAACCTTCTTCCGAATTCAGTGTATAACTTATTTGGATTTGGAGAATTGAAACCAATGATGATAACCCTACAATTAGCTGATCAATCAAATAAGGTACCCTACGAAATACTGAAAGATGTGCTGGTTAAAGTGGATGAATTTTATTTTCTAATTGACTTTCTAGTTTTAGATATTGAATCTAGTCACAACCCCAGTCAAATACTAATCATTCTAGATAGACCCTTTCTAGCAACTGCTAATACTTATATAAACGGTAGAATCGGGGTCATGGATGTACTTTTGGAAATAAAAAGCTGAGGTTGAATATTTTTAACGCATCTCAAGGCCCACCTCTATACAATCATAATGAGATCAACATGTTAAGGAAGTTATAGATGATAAGACCCCTGCTTTGTTCGATTCAGATTCTTTATAGGCATGTCTAACATATTTTGGAGTAGATAATTTTGATATTAATGGATATACTAAAAAAATAAATACAATTTTAGAGCCATCCAATTTTAGCACCATTCCTTCCTGTGAAATATGACCAATTTCCTATACACTTTAGTATACTGATGGTCTCCTTCTTAGAAGCACCATCTTCTCTAGAGTTAAAGCCTCTCTCTGCTACATTAAAATATTTATTTCTTAGACCCAATAATACCCTTTCGGTAATCATTGCATCTAATTTAACTATCGATCAGGAAGACCAACTTTTAGGAGTGCTCAAAGAATATAAGGAAGCAATGGATGGTCCATTGCCGATCTAAAAGGAATTGACCTCTCCGTCTATATGCATCATATTCATATTAAGGAAAATACCAAATCTTATAGAGACATAGGAGACTTAATCCTAATATGAAAGAGGTTGTGAAGAAAGAGATAGTAAAATAATTAGATGCACAGATTAACTATCCAATTTTTAATAGCAAATGGTTACAAACTCTTGTTGTTGTCCCTTTTCCGCCAACTTTACGGCCGGACTTAGTCCTGCTGCCCTGCTAAACAAAAGCCAAGGAAACGAGACGCCGGGAAAACTTCCATGATAGAAGACGACAGTACTGGCGGCTTTTGTGATTTAAACGAGACTGAAGTGATCATTGAAACTTTCAAGCTGTAGCATATCAAAAATAATTTTATATTAAATAAAAATATGTTATGTATGTATTTATAATTTAAATTTATTTGCTACTTATTAATTTTAACATAAATTTTTGGACCACCTAAATACTGGCAAAGCCACCTCCATTATCATGTGTTTTGAGTGTTTAGAGCAAACGCCATAAAGAATTATATAATAGTCTTTATTAATGTCAAATCTTATAATTCACTCTAGATAATATATAAATATATATATTTAAATACAAATCATATGTTCAGACATATGAAATGAATTTAAAAATATGCTAATTAGAAAGCATGCAAGAAAGTTATGAAATCTCTAAAACAGAAATAAAATGATAGTAACTAAGGTGGCAAGGCTAATTTAATGTCTTGCGCGCCTCCATGATGATGGAGACGTTGGCATGTTTGTTGGTGGTCCACATTTTTAACCATTCCAACTTTACGGACTATGAACTGAGAACTATATTATCAATCAAAATGACACAATGAGGACATCAATTAGTTTCATTACCGTTGTCAAAATTAACTTCTCTATAAGCTGAGCTAATTAGATTATGTAATAAAGAGAAGAATAAGCCACCGTGCTTCTAATAAAAAGACATCCACCAAGTAAACTTTATAAAAGCACAGATAGTAAGAGAAAATGCAAGACAAATATAACCAAATCCAAGGAACTCAAACATGAATATAGACCATATATTAGCTAAAAACACATGCTAGATTGGCAAAATCTTGGCAGGTTTGAACAAGAAGCCCAACCGAAATCAATGAACAGGGCCCTATGGCACTGGCCTTGATGGCCCATATTAAAGAAACCAACCGAATTAGAAGCGAGACCGTAAAGAGGAAGGAAAGGATTTGACATGGACACCAAATAGCCTACCTTTAGGAGCTTCTAAATACACCGCAAAAATTACTTTCTACACCCCTAAATTTTTTAAAAAAATTTAATTTTTTAAACTACTCTTAAATCTTTACCCCTTCTTTCCCGTTCGCTCCCGTGGCCCCCTTCCTAGCTTCCCCAGCCTTCATCCCTCCAAGCATCGGGGCAAGGAAAAGCCGGAAAGGAGGGTCGATGCCTAGGAGGAATGAACAACCGAAAAGGGGAGTTGGTGCCGAAGGAAAAGGATGAACATGGGAGAGGAGGAAGCCGAAGGGTTCATTGGAGGGAACGGAGGCACCGGAGCAAACAGAAAGGAAAGAAGTGGGGTGAGGGTTTTAAAGATAATTTAAAAAATTAATTTTTTTTAAAAAAAATTTGAGGATGTAGAGAGTAATTTTTGTGGTGTAAATAAAAGCTCCCCTAATAGCCGAAGGGTTCATTGGAGGGAACGGAGGCGCCGGAGCAAACAGAAAGGAAAGAAGTGGGGTGAGGGTTTTAAATATAATTTAAAAAATTAATTTTTTTTAAAAAAAATTTTTGAAGATGTAGAGAGTAATTTTTGTGGTGTAAATAAAAGCTCCCCTAACCTTTGTAACCCTAATATATACCACCTCTGGACATTCAAGTCGGTAGTTATAAGTAGAGGGTTTCAAGAATTCTGGTGAGAATTGCCGGTTAGGTAGGTTCACGTCAAAAGGTGTTAGTTATAATGTAACGGTGGATGTTAGCAAATGTAACGAAGGAAAGAGTGAAAGACAATGAATGGCATGCGCGCCAAGTGGGGTGGTCCATGGAGCAAATAGAGAAGGCCAGACAATGCAACAAAGCAACAATTAATTCTAAAAGGAGGGTAAAGAAAAGTCGCGTGGCCAATTCCAAAGCAAAGGGATTGCGATAAATTGATGGCTATAGAATGGATTGGAAAGAAATGAACAAAACAAAACTAGTAAATCATGGTAAGTTGTTGGTGAGAAAAACAGAAGAATTGATTGTCAATCATTGGAGAGAGAGAGAGAAAGAGAAAGTTTGAAGAGTTTTTATAACACATGAATAATTATATTAAATATTATTTATATTATAGTTATCAGAATTAGACTGAATCGACCGGTTGAATTGGACCAAAAGGTCAAATCGGTCCGATTCTAACATAAAATCGGATGTATAAGTGATCCAGAATAATCCGATCAACCCATCTAGTTCACCCATAAACTGATCAACCTAACTCAAACCAGATGGGATCACGGATTTTATTATCATGTTAACCTTAAATTTTTTATTAATTAAATTTTTATTAATATAAATATATTTTTATATTAAAATAATTGATCGATGGTTCAATCAGTAACCCAACAATTGAACCAGTGATCCAGTGACTCAAGCCCTTAACTGGATCAATGTATGTGTTGGCCCAGATGGCAACCCAAGAGGGGGGTGAATTGGGTTCTTAAAAATTTGGTCTTTTAAAAACTATGTGCTTTGGAATAAATAAAATTAAGTGCAGGATAAATATTAAGCACAAATAACGAGATAGAGCGAGAGAGTCAAAACACGGCAAACACAAGGATTTTATAGTGGTTCGGTGTATCCAACACCTACGTCCACTCCCAAGTATCACTTGGGTCCACACTATAATCTACTTGATTACAGCCGAGTTGTTTTACAAGCTCACAACTCAAAACTTGTTGTTTCCCCCGGGATTACAACGAACAGCTGGTTTTCCGGGCTCACCAGCACTAAACCTAACCACAAGCTATCCTTAGCTTGTACCGAGGTATCACACCTCCACTAATTCAATCCCTTGATTGAACTAACCAACAACTATGAAAAATAGAGTTTACAATACAAGACAGCTCCTTGAGTAAGCAAATATTCAATTAAATAAACAAGGGTAAGAAAAGCCCGTTTGAAGCAAATTTGGACTTCTCTTGGATTGGTTGATGTAAGCTCTGGGTCTTTCCTTTTAATTTCTCTCTCAAGATTTTTGGATTTTTCATAGAATATTTCCTTTTCCTTTTTTGATTTTTCCTCTCTATTTCACCCCCTTTCAAATGGAAGGTTTTTCCTCTTTTTATATATTTCCTTAATCCAAGTTTTAGGTGGGAAATATAGCCATTGGAGATGTTTGGATTCTTCTACACACAAAGAAAATAGCTGTTAGAGGTTAGGTGAAAAGAAATCTTATCGTTGAAGTACGTTCTGACAGATGAAAAATCCATTCCTGACAGGTTGGAGTCGGCTCTAACTTTTCAGGTATCGGCTCCAAGTCGGGTGTTCAAAAATAGTAAAGAAAAATTTGTTGGGGAGTCGGCTCCAAGAAAGGTAAGTGTCGGCTCATCGCTTTCGGGAGTCGGCTCTGGAAACTGTAAGTGTCGGCTCCAGAAAGTCCATAAAACACGCTCTCTGTTCTCAGGTTATAGTCGGCTCCAAAAACTCAGGTGTCGGCTCTCGAAATCTCAGGTGTTGGCTCCCGAATTCTATGTGTCGGCTCCATAAACTGAAACAGAATGCACTTCTCTGTATCTCAGGTTGGAGTCAGCTCCGAAACCTTGGGTGTCAACTCTAGGCCATGCCAAAATCTCAGAAATCTTCTAATACGCCTTGGGGTCCGCTCCTGACTATTTGAGTGTCGACTCCGGGCTCTGAACTTTGAAAGTTTCTTTTAAAACATTGATTCAAAACATGTTTATTTATCCATTTTGATTGATTAATCATTTTTAATCCCTGAAACACTTGTTAAATCTATTAGAAACAAAATGAATATACTCATGTCTTTTATTAATCATCAAAATCAATAATTGGGTCAACAATCTCCCCCTTTTTGATGATTATAAAAATACTGAGTATAAACATTAAGATTTTCAAATCAAATATCTCAATTATTTATTCCTCATAGGTAAGCACTCACTGAATGAGGTAGCTCCCCCTATGATACTCAATTTAACATCTATTCTTTCCTTTTAACAGTAAACTTTTAATGTTTGATACCAATTAAATAGTTATATCAATTTTAACATCTATTCATCCTTTCAATGCATATATAACAATTAATTAAGCATATACGACTATCTCTCCCCCTTTTTTGTAATCAACAAAAAGGTTACGAAGTTTTAAGTGAAATAACAAAATTAATAGATGCTTCAAAGATCAAATAACATTCATTAAGTATCAAATGTCAACCATTACATCATATTTTAAAAAGAAACTTCATTACATGAAAACTTCATTGCATTATAACTTTTAATAAAAAGTAAATCAACATCTAACTAGACTAATTAACATCAAAGAAACTTCGTTACAATATAATCAAAAGTTAGTTCTAATAAGTCTTTGCAAATCTTCTAGTATTCTTGCCATTCCTTCACTCTGAGTCCTTACAAATTCTTTTAGTCTTCTATCAACAAATGCACATGCAGTCATAATTTTGTCCTGAAGCTCAGCATTGCATTTGGAATAAGTCTCTGAGTCTCCACCAATATCTTTAAGTTCTTAAAAAATGTTCTTGAGATCATTCTTTAAGGATTCAGCGGAAGCTCCAAGAGTAGACTCAATTTTGCCAATTCTTTCATCCAAAGAATAGAGGGTCTCTCTCAGGTTCATATATTGGCTATCTAGCTCAGATTTCATCTCTTCCTTGTGAGTAACAAAAATACTTCTAAGCTGATCCAACTGAACATCGGAAAAACCAATAGATGACTGATCAAAAGTAGAAGGAACCGGTAGAGCTGGAGGTACATCCTGACTGGGCTCTAGTGAGCTGTGTCTCACAGATGGTCCTGCCTCAGAAGGGCCAGGCATATTAGTCTCAGCAACCCTATCTCCAGTATGACCTTTTCTCTCCCATTTTCCATCTACTTTTACAAATCCCATCCTATGCACAGTGGCTAAACTGTAGTAGTCAGTGTGCCTAAGGTTCTTCGATGGCTCATTCTCAGAAATAGCTACTCCTTGACTTCTAAAAACCAAGGTAAGGATCATCCCATAAGGCAGTGAAGATCTCTTCTTGCCTCTGGCCTCAGCCATATACCATATCATCATTCCAGCAAGATTTATTGGCTGACCCGTCAAGATACTGTCCATGACTACAATGTCTCGCTCTGAGACATACTCAAAATGGCCAGTCTTGGGAAATAGAATCCTACTGCAGATGTTATGCAACAACCTAAGCTCAAGTGGCAATTGGTTTGCCCTAACCTCTTCAAATTCAGTTATCTCTCTTCCTAACATTCTTGATAAAGCAGCCGATCTCTCACTGTGAATGTTTGCAACAAATTTAGTGACAGGAATACTTAACAGATTTCCTAAAATTTGAAAAGTAAGATGAATTCTCTTTCCTCTTACTGAACTAACAATCCCACCATCTCCTCTAGATAAATTCAGGTAAAATTCTTTAACAAGAGCTGGATAAGTAGGAACATCCAAAGAGCAAACTTTATCCCAACCGAGTTCTTTAATCTGTCTTCCAATGTCAAAACCCTCAGCATCAAAGAAATCAAAATCTACTTTCCTACCCATGGTAATAACTAGCCCAGCAAGGGTATCTACCTGAGGAGAGGAGGGTCCAGGATTATCTGAAGGAGTTGACAAAGAATCATCATTAGGAGTAGGTTCTCGGATGGGACGCCTAGCTGTACGCTTTCTCGTAGCAATGGGAGCATCAAAGACCGATCCCCTACACTTAGGTGCCATGGAAATATTAAGGAATGATTGATTTGAAGAGTATTTGACTTTGGAAAGTTTGGAGAGTGTTTGGAGAAGATTTGGAGAGGATTTGGAGAAGATAAAAATCGTGAAGGTGTCGACTCTGCCCTAATAAAGTCAATTTGGGTCTACCAGGTGTCGACTCCCGCAAAGTCGGGTGTCGACTCCAAGTCGCTAACACAGTTAACGCCCGAACTGGAGTTGGCTCCACTTAAACGGGTGTCGGCTCCAAGGTCAAAGACCGAGAGCGACACAGAAAAGGTGTCGACTCCTCAAATTGAGGAGTCGACTCCATTGACAGTTTCAGAGAAAAATAAATGAGTTTCAAACAGCCGAAACTTGTCAAAATAAGGTCAATAAATTTTTGAAAAAATCTTTGGAATGTGAGGAATCAAATTGCTCAAATGACTAGATAAATTATCCTTAAAATTATGAAAGGAATCTCAAGAAATTGATAGAAATCTAGATAATCATTCCTTAGGGTTTCAAAGTCATTCCAACGGATCACAAATCCCTAATTCACCTCTAATATAACAAAATCTTTCTTCACTCAAAGGTTTTGTAAATATGTCAACTAATTGTTCTTCAGTACTAACATAATCAAGGCAGATTTCATTATTAGCTATATGTTCTCTTATAAAATGATATCTAATTTCAATGTGTTTAGTTCTTGAATGTTGGATTGGATTCTTAGTTAAATTGATTGCACTTGTATTATCACATCTAATAGGAGTTTTATCAAGTGTTATGCCATAATCTTCAAGTTGTCGCTTAATCCAAAGGATTTGAGCACAGCAACTTTCAACAGCAACATATTCTGCTTCAGCAGTAGATAATGCAATCGAATTTTGCTTTTTGCTAAACCAAGAGATTAAGTTACTTCCTAAGAATTGACATGTACCACTTGTACTTTTTCTATCTAGTTTACATCCAGCATAGTCAGAGTCAAAATATGCAATTAAGTTTAGTGTTGAGTCTCTAGAATACCATAATCCTATATTTTTAGTTCCACTTAGATATCTTAAAATTCTTTTCACAGCAATTAAGTGAGATTCTTTAGGTTCTGATTGAAATCTAGCACATAGACAAACAGCAAACATGATATTTGGTCTACTTGCTGTTAAGTAAAGTAGAGATCCGATCATACCTCTATAATATTTTTGATCTACCTTCTTACCATCTTCATCTTTGTCTAATTTGCATGAAGGACTCATAGGTGTTTCAAGGGGTTTGATTGATTCCATTCCAAACTTCTTGAAAAGTTCCTTTGTGTACTTTATTTGGTTGATGAAAATTTCCTCTTTACTTTGCTTGATTTGAAGTCCTAGGAAGAAGTTGAGTTCTCCCATCATGCTCATTTCGAATTTACCCTGCATTAACTTAGCAAATTCTTGACACAAGAGATTGTTAGTAGCACCGAATATAATATCATCTACATATATTTGTACTACTAATAAGTCTTTGTCTTTCCTTTTCAAAAATAAGGTTTTATCTACATTTCCTCTAGTAAAATCATTTTCAATCAGAAATTTGCTTAACCTATCATACCAAGCTCTAGGTGCTTATTTTTAAACCATATAGTGCTTTGTGCAATTTAAAAACATGATTTGGAAATTCATGATCTTCAAAACCAGATGGTTGTTTTACAAATACTTCATCATTTATAAAACCATTTAAAAATGCACTTTTAACATCCATTTGAAATAAGTTTATGTTCATATGACATGCAAATGCAAGTAGTAATCTAATTGCTTCTAATCTAGCTACAGGTGCAAAAGTTTCATCAAAATCAATACCTTCTTCTTGATTATATTCTTTTGCAACTAATCTAGCTTTATTTCTAATTTCTATGCCATTTTCATCTAATTTATTTCTAAATACCCATTTAGATCCTATAACTGAATTCCCTTTAGGTCTATCAACTAAGGATCATACATTATTCCTAGTGAATTGATTTAATTCTTCTTGCATAGCTAGCATCCAATTACTATCTTTTTCAGCTTCTTCAACAGTTTTAGGTTCAATTTGAGATACAAATGCAAGATGATTATTGATATTCCTCATAGATGACCTAGTTCTTACTCCTTGAGATGGATCATTAATAATCAATTCCTTTGGATGACCATAGGCATATCTCCAATCTCTAGGAAGATCTACTGCATTATGATTATTATCAATATCATCAATCCTAGGTGAATTATCATCTTTAGCTTCTTGTTCATGATCTGAAGATACATCTATATTTAATTTTTCAATATTTCTTTCTAGTATATTTGTATCTTCCTCATCATCAAATTTTTCTGAACCTGATGCTAAAGACTCATCAAAAACTATATGAATGGATTCTTCTATAATTAAGGATTTCTTGTTAAATATTATATAGGCTTTACTAGTTGTTGAATATCCTAAGAATATGCCTTCATCAGATTTTGCATCAAATTTTTCAAGATTATCTTTTCTATTATTATGAATAAAACATTTACAACTAAATACATGAAAATAACCTATCTTTGGTTTTCTATTATTCCATAATTCATAAGGTGTTTTCTTAAGGATTGACCTAATTAGGGCTCTATTAAGAATGTAACATGCCGTATTTATAGCTTCCGCCCAGAAGTACTTTGGGAGTTGGCTTTCACATAGCATGGTACGGGTTATGTCTTCTAAAGTCCTATTTTTTCTTTCTACAACTCCATTTTGTTGTGGTATCCTAGGTGCAGAAAAGTTATGATGAATACCATGTTCTATGCAGAAATTTTTAAATAAGTGATTTTTAAATTCTGTGACATGATCACTTGTAAGAGACACTATGGTGTTGTTTTTCTCATTAGTGACTTTCTTAAAAAATTTCAGAAATATTGAGAAAGTCTCATACTTATGAGCTAGAAACAATACACAAGTGTATCTAGAATAATCATCTACTATCATAAGACCATATTTCTTTCCTCCTAGACTAGTGGTTCTAGTAGGTCCAAAAAGGTCCATATGAAGTAGTTCTAATGGCCTAGAAGTGGAAACTACATTTTTTGATTTGAAAGAGTTTTTAGTTTGTTTTCCTAATTGACATGCATCACAAATTCTGTTATTTTCAAAATCTATCTTTGGAAGATCTTTAATTAAATCCATTTTAATTAGTTTTGAAATTAGGTGTGTGCTTATATGACCTAATCTACGATGCCATAACCATCCAATCTCATTAGCATTAGCATTGTTAGCTACTAAGCAATGATTATTAGTAGACAAATTGTCTAAATCAATTAAGTATACATTGCCATTTCTATTACCAATAAATACAATGCTATTGTCAATGGGATTAGAAACAGTGCAGATAGAAGCTTCAAATGAGACTTTGAAACCTTTATCACACAATTGGCTAATACTAATTAAATTATGCTTTAAGCCATCTACATATAAAATATTTTCTATAAAAGTAAAGGGAGTTATCTGAATTTTACCAAATCCCATAACTTGGCCTTTACCATTGTCTCGAAATGTGACAACTCCTCCTCTTTTATCTTCAAGGGTGATGAATTGCTCCTTGTCACCCATCATGTGCCTTGAGCAGTCACTATCAAGATACCACTTTTGTTTTGATCTTTTGGCCGCAAGACACTCCTGCAAGGTAATCAAACTTTCTGTTTAGGTACCCAAGCTTTCTTGGGTCCTTCATGGTTAGTAGCAACAAAGATTGTTCCTTTCGGAACCCATATTTTCTTACCTTTAATACTTAAATTCTTGTTAATTTTTTCTAAAATTACATTCATAAGCTTTATGTCCCTTTTTGTTACAACAATAACATGAAACATCATTTTTATCCTGTTCTTTTCTAAAGAAATTTTTAACATACTTTTGTTTCTTATTAGGTCTATACCCTAATCCAGCCTTATCAAATACAACCCTTTGATTACTCAATAGCAAATTAAGTTTTTCAGAGCTATATGTAAATTTATCAACTATATTTCTATATTTATCAACTTCTCTCTTTAAATTAACATTTTCATTAGAAATTAACTCTTTTTCTTTTAGCAAATTTTCATTTTCAGATTTTAGTTTTTCAACTTCCTGAGTTAGTTTATCTTCTCTTTGGAAAGATTTAAATTATCATTTTTTAAAGATTTGTTCTTCTTTTTTAAATCTTTAAAATCACTAACTAATTCATTAAATGCATCATATAATTCTTCAAAAGTAAAATCATCATAAGGAGTTTTAGAACTTACCTTATTGTCGTCGTTTGCCATAAAGCAAATGTTTGAAACTTCTTTTTATTCCTCTTCAGATAAGGATTCATCACTTTCACTCCATGTTGCAACATATGCCTTTTTCTTCTTCTTGTGCCCCTTTTTCAGTTGAGGACAATCATATCTAAATGCCCCGATTTCTTACATTCATAACATATGAGAGAGTTTTTCTCTTTTTCTTTTTTCTTGTCCTTCTCTTTTTCTCTTTCTCCTTATATTTTTGTTCCATATCTTTTCTTATGGAAGGGTCTCCTTCTTTGCATAAATTTCTTAAATTTTCTTGTAAGGAGAGCTGTCTCATCATCTTCCTCTTCTTCCTCACTGCTGCTTATTTCCTTTTCTGCAGCTTTAAGGGCAATTGTTTTCTTCTTTTTGACTTCCTCCTCTTGATGTTGCTTCATGGTTAGTTCATGGGTCATCAATGATCCAAGTAGCTCCTCCAAAGGTAAGGTGTTGAGGTCCTTGGCTTCTTGGATAACAGTTACCTTTGCTTCTCATATCCTTGGAAGAGACCTAAGAATTTTACGAACCAATTCAGAGTTAGTGTAGGTCTTGCTAAGACTTTTCAGACCATTTACAATATCAGTAAATCTAGTGTACATGCATGTGATGGTTTCATTTTGTTCCATGCTAAACAATTCATACTTGTACACTAGAATATTGATTTTAGATTCTTTAACTTGGTTAGTACCCTCATGGGTAACTTCTAATCTATCCCAAATTTCTTTTGCGAAATACATGTAGAAATTCTATTGAACTCATTAGCATCTAAAGCACAATATAAAACATTTATGGCTTTTGCATTAAGCTGAGCCATTTTCCTATCATTCTCATTCCAATCCCTTTGGGTTTAGGAACTATTGAACCATCTACCAAGTGTGTGGGTGTGCTTGGTCTATTAGTGATTACACTCCAAAGTTCATAATCTAAAGCTTGAATAAAAATTTTCATTCTAGCTTTCCAATAAGAATAATTTGAACCATTAAACAAAGGAGGTCTATTAGTAGAATGACCTTCAGCAAATGAAGATCCAGCTTGAGCTGCCATTTGGATCTTTAGTTCTTGATCGTGTGATCAAATAAACAATGAGCACTTGCTATGATACCAATTGTTAGCCCAGATGGCAACCCAAGAGGGGAGGGGTGAATTAGGTTCTTAAAAATTTGGTCTTTTAAAAACTGTGCTTTGGAATAAATGAAATTAAGTGCAGGATAAATATTAAGCACAAATAATGAGATAGAGCGAGAGAGTCAAAACACGGCAAGCACAAGGATTTTATAGTGGTTCGGTGTATTCAACACCTACGTCCACTCCCAAGTATCACTTGGGTCCACACTATAATCTACTTGATTATAGCCGAGTTGTTTTACAAGCTCACAACTCAAAACTTATTGTTTCCCCCGGGATTACAACGAACAGCTGGTTTTTCGGGCTCACCAGCACTAAACCCAACCGCAAGCTATCCTTAGCTTGTACCGAGGTATCACACCTCCACTAATTCAATCCCTTGATTGAACTAGCCAACAACTATGGAAAATAGAGTTTACAATATAAGACAGCTCCTTAAGTGAGCAAATATTCAATTAAAAAAACAAGGGTAAGAAAAGCCTGTTTGAAGCGAATTTGATTTGAGCTTTTCTTCTTTTCCTCTTCTCCTTTGAAATGTTGAATCAGGCCTCAGCTTAGATTCTTCACAAAGATTGCAGTTGAGAAGTTGGAAAAATCAGGGCTTTTGCTTTCTTTTTCTTCACTTGAAAAATCCTCCGATTTTAAACTTGAATGTCTTGGATTTCTCTTTGGACTCTCTTGGATTGGTTGATGTAAGCTCTGAGTCTTTCCTTTTGATTTCTCTCTCAAGATTTTTGTATTTTTCACAGAATATTTCCTTTTCTTTTTTGATTTTTCCTCTCTATTTCACCCCCTTTCAAACGGACGGTTTTTCCCTTTTTTATAGATTTTCTTAATCCAAGTTTTAGATGAGAAATATAGCCGTTGGAGATGTTTGGATTCTTCTACACACAAAGAAAATAGCCGTTAGAGGTTAGGTGAAAAGAAATCTTACCGTTGAAGTACATTCTGACAGATGAAAATCCGTTCCTGATAGGTTGGAGTCGGCTCCAACTTTTCAGGTGTCGGCTCCAAGTCGGGTGTTCAAAAATAGTAAAGAAAAAGTTATTGGGGAGTCGGCTCCGAGAAAGGTAAGTGTCGGTTCGTCGCTTTCGGAAGTCGGCTCTGGAAACTGTAAGTGTCGGCTCCAGAAAAGTCCATAAAACATGCTCTCTGTTCTCAGGTTAGAGTCGGCTCCAGAAACTCAGGTGTCGGCTCCCGAAATCTCAGGTGTCGGCTCCCGAATTCTATGTGTCGGCTCCATAAACTGAAACAGAATGCACTTCTCTGTATCTCAAGTTGAAGTCGGCTCCGAAACCTTGGGTGTCGACTCCAGGCCATGCCAAAATCTCAGAAACCTTTTGATACGCCTTGGGATCCGCTCCTGACTATTTGGGTGTCGACTCCAGGCTCTGAACTTTGAAAGTTTCTTTTAAAACATTGATTCAAAACATGTTTCTTTATCCATTTTGATTGATCAATCATTTTTAATCCCTGAAACACTTGTTAAATCTATTAGAAACAAAATGAATATACTCATGTCTTTTATTAATCATCAAAATCAATAATTGGGTCAATAGTCCGGATACAACTATGATTTATATCATATTAAAAACCATTTATATCAAATTAAAATAAAGTAGAATAAAGGCCGTCAATTAAATATCCCTCAATCTTGCATATTTTGTTATGTTAAATTTTTGTTATGAATGTTATTTAAATTGCTTGCGGTTTTTAGCTATTAACATGAAAACAACCGCTACTATTTGTAATTTAAGTAATCATGAATAAATATTTTAAACTTTAATATATAATTTAGAATTTGATATTTTTACTTCTTAGATAATAACATAATCAAGTGAGGTTATTTTTCTAATGTTAATAAATTATTTATAATCTAATTGCTTGTTAATTTTTTGCATGATGTACATATATGGATGAATAGATAAATGTTGCGTAGTACCATGATGGGGATTTCTTTATAGATAATATATGTAAACCTTTCCAATTATACTTTCAATTATGCAATAGTTTTTTAAAAAATATATTTAATGTTTTTTATTAAAAAATAATATCTTAGCTTGGATATATATATATATATATATATATATATATATATATATATATATATATATATATATATATATATATATATCAAACTTGAAAATACCATAAATATGATATTTTAATCAAAATATTTTATTTAAAATATAAAATATAAAAAATTTTAGATTTATCTCTACCACAAAGAAAAGTTTTGGTTTCTCATCATTTGATCTTCACCTTTGCAATATATTTTAAAATTTAAATTAAATAATATCAATTTAGAAAAATAAATTTATATTTTCTATTTATCCTATCGATCGTATTAGTGTTAAAGCTGAGAAGGTTCATTTACATGGACAATAAAATTTAATAATTTTTAAAATTTTATAAGTAAAGTTCACAAGATTCTCATTATAAAATTAAGAAGCTTCTTTCATGCCATATTGCCATCTGAACAGCAACATTTAATAATATCAAAATTTTAATATTAAATAATAATCCAAAATTTATTTCATAAGTAAATCTTCTAGAAGAACATAATGAGAAGGTTTTTTTTCTTTCATGTCACATGTACAATAGCATGTAATAATTTTTAAACTATTATTATTTAACAATAGTCCAAATTTATTCTATAGATAAAAATATTCACAAGAAATATAATCAATAAAAAAACCAAACTATTAATTAACTCATTTTCTTTACCACACGAGCCTTTAAGAATCATTTACTCGGCTAATTCATTTCAGAGGATTTTAATGGTCTTATCCTATTATGGGGTTCCATCTTTAAGAGCTAGCCAGCTAATATACATGATAGCCCTTCCAAGGTGGTATAAAGTTTCCAATATTATTTATATTTATCTCTTTAAAATATTTTTTATTAAAAAAAGTAAGAAAAATCTAATTTGATAAAATTTGTTACAAAGTAGGTTTACTTAAAAATATAAAAAAAGTACGTAATAAAATTACATCATCCTTACACATTCTAGATATTTTATTAAAAATTACATTTTTTGGCTTCATCTATTCTTTAATCTACAATTTCAAATCAATTCAAATCTTTTTCAAATTAAAAAATATATTTTAAAATACATATATTTTATTTATCTTATCCACATTTTTTAATTTAAAACTAATAATTCTTAAATTAAATTTTATAATATAAATTTATAAAAATAAATTTATATATATTTTTTTATTTAATTTATCAATTGACTGATGCGAACACCAAAGTTTGAAAGAGGCTTCGATCTAATTCAGTATGGCTTTAATTCTTTCATGTGTCCTGTAAATAGAGTAATACGTTTATTTTTCTAACTTTGAGTCATGTAATTAAAGTTGATTTATTTCAATTTAGATTCTTGAGTCAAAGTAGGATCAAATTGGTTTGTATTTAGTGAGTTTAATAGTTACGTCCAAGAGAGATATAAAATTGGGTTCAAGGTATAAACATGTGAGCTTGAAGATTGAATGCATTTAACCACTCCAACAAATCAATGCAAGGTGGACACCACTTCAGCAAGCATTATTGGGTGTCATATCAACCTCCTAGTGTACACCTTATCAAGCCACATCACCACATGCCACATCATCAAGGAGAATTCAAATTCAAAGGAGCCGCCTATTTTTATCTCCTCTTTTTAAGCTTAGTTACAAGTTGTTTTAACCCTCCACCCTTATAACTAGCTTAGGTTGCAACTTCCAATAAAAAGCTCCATGTAATTCGAATTTTCAAAAGTCCCTTGGAGGCTTATAAATACTACTCCAAGTTCTTTTGTAAAGACAATTTATGATGAATGAAAGTTGAGTTTATTTTCTTCCATTTGTGTTGGCAAATGTCCTTCGAGAGGGAGTGGGTGAAAGGCCCTTAGCTACTTCAAGAAAGTTATCTCCACGCTAAGATCCATTAGTCATTCTCCATTCTATTCTACCATCTTATCCTATCTTTTAAGGTGCAAGAAGACTCCACAAAGAAGGTCGTCCAAGCTATCTCAAATCCACCAAGCTTCATCCTAATTTCAACCTTCCATTCGTCTTCCTTCATTTCATTAATACTCCATCAAATTTTTATGTTCTTAACTCTAATTTGGTTTGTGTAGGATCCCTAGGATCTCTAGGTTCCAAAGAAAAAAGGTCTTCCATGATTAAAAACAGATACAAAAAGTTCTGTAACTAGAGGAATCTTCTTGTCATCCAATAACTTCATCCTTGAGTGTAATCCTTTCAATCTCTGATATATTAATGGCTGGATATATATCCCTCTTTCAATATTTTTTAATCTAAAATATTAGAGTAACTAAGTCCTAGCCTATGTGGTTTCTTAGCCACAAAAATTCTTTCTCTTTACTATTTTAAGGATTCTTATCCAAGTCTAGTTTAACATGCAAATCCGTTCATGAAAATTTCTGATCTTTTATATAAAAATATAGCTTAGCTTCACTTCATTTTTTTTATTTAGTTATTATTATCTTCTCCTATATTGCACCATTCCACTTCATCCCTCACCATTGATATAGAAGCATAACCATGTCTAGTTATCTAATCTGACCAAATGAAAAGCAAAGATAATTATAATAAGAGGATTGTCAACATAATGGATCATAAACGAAAGGCAACCACTTCTTTTTTAATGAAGCGGAGAGATCATCACGTCGTCGCCAGCAAATTAAGGGACATGCGATTCGACAGCCGTCGATGCTTTGCTTGAACTAAGGCATTGCAGATATTTATTTAGGCATTAACTCATTAATATTTTACGATTATTTTTATTTTAAAAATCGAAATATAAACGAAAGTCGGATGGAAGATGATTGTTTATTTTAATTAATTATGTGTAATCGCTGACGCTATGCTGTAGATTTATTTTTAAGCATGCGATCGTTGAAATATCATATCATGAATTCATCTTGGATCTTGGGCGCGGCATGCAACTCGTCTACAAGTTCTCAGCTGAGCTCTCACCCTCCCCATAATCTACGAATTCCGACGTAGATGCTGTGGGAACTGGGAATTCAGTGAAGTAAAAAAGAAAACGATGTGACCAAGTACCATCCGTTTGTTTTAGAGGTCATGTAATTCGAGTGGCCGAAGGAATATCGTAGACACGCAATTGTGTCTTTTAATAAGGTATTGAAATCTGTTGATCGTTTGAAAGCCAAAAATAATATGATTCATAAACGAAAGAAACGGCTTAGTATTAAAATAACAGAAAAATCACTTAAAATTAGAATTGATGTTGTAAGGAACGCATCCCTGTCCTCGATTCATCTTTTACTTGTAATCCAGTTTTTCGACTTCAAACGATCCAACGTGTTTCAATGCCTTGTTTGGAAGATGCATTTGAATTCTTACTCTTTCTTAACTGTTGGAAAAATAATTTTGATCTTACAAAAAATCCCTTTCTAAAATTACTAGAAATATGTTATAGAAATTTAAATATACAAATAAAGTAAAACCAAAGATTAATAGGATCAAATCAGGACCGAGGCGTGTTAGACACTGCCCTAAGAATCAGATTTTCGCCCCTTCATGCAGGTTGTTGGCGATCTGTCCCCAAGGTACAACGACCCGGCTCGACCCGATCCTCCTACTACGAGCATGATCGTGTGGAGGTGCAAACCCAACGATTTTCTTCAGATGCCCAAAAGATCAATAAAATATAAAAAAACAAAATGAGATAAAACAAATCATATGCTACTTCAAATTATTATTGATCTATTCTATCAATATGAATTCCTAAGCCTATTTATAGGCTCGGCCCATAAAAACTCTAACGGCTCGGCTCATAATGGCCATAAAGGCCTAATGGCCGTTAGCCTTAAATTACATCAAAAACGGTTTAAAAATTAAATTATTTGGGCCGTTTGAAACGTTGGCATTATAATGCGCATGCTTCTGGTGTAGTGGTATTATAGTGCCCTCCCACGGTATTGTCCATGGTTTGAGGGTATTGTCCATGGTTCGATTCCCCGGGTGCGCATTTTTATTGTTAGAAAAAAGTTTTAATAATAAAAAAAAGGAGAACGCCCGCGAGCGTTGCTCGCGGACCTTCCTTCTTTGACGCAACGTTCCGTTGGAACGTTGCGTGAACGTTGGAATGCCAACGTTTCAAACGGCCCAAATAATTTAATTTTTAAACCGTTTTTGATATAATTTAAGGCTAACGGCCATTAGGCCTTTATGGCCATTATGGGCCGAGCCGTTAGAGTTTTTATGGGCCGAGCCTATAAATAGGCTTAGGAATTCATATTGATAGAAGAAATCAATAATAATTTGGAGTAGCCTATGATTTGTTTTATCTCATTTTGTTTTATATATTTTATTAATCTTTTGGGCATCTAAAGGAAATCGTTGGGTTTGCACCTCCACACGATCATGCTCGTAGTAGGAGGATCGGGTCGAGCCGGGTCGTTATACCTTGGGGACAGATCGCCAACAACCTGCATGAAGGGGCGAAAATCTGATCCTTAGGGCAGTGTCTAACATGCCTCGGTCCTGGTTTGATCCATCTAATCTTTTGGTTTTACTTTATTTATATATTTAAATTATCTATAATATATTTCTAGCAATTTTATAAAGTGATATTTTGTAAGATCAAAATTATTTTTCCAACAGCTAAGGATCAGAGTTTTTTCTCCTTCTTCTCTAGAGATTGCTAGATTTTCATTTCATTTACTCATTCTGCTTTTGCATGAGTTTGCTCAACATATAAATTTTTTATGCCACTCTGAAATGCATGTGCATTAATGGTGCAAATGTTGCTATGCTAAATTATGATCATCTATTGGGCCCAAGATTTAAGGGGAAAAGATTATGGTTTGAATACTTATTATTTTTCTTGGGTAAAATATTAACATTGCTGCAATGCTTTAAATTATATTTCATAAGTTGATCTTTTTACCGTTGGAAGGGATTGTTGTGCTATGTTGCTTTAAAATAGTTAGTTGATACACGCCATTTTTCTTCTTCCTTACTAATTTTTGTTAAATATATGGTAAAATGAATACTCAGTTTATCTTCACCATCGGACTGTTAAGTGCTCATGCACATACATGGACAGAAATTGGTGTAACAAATCTTGGTTATTAAATAGATTGGACAATCATGGTCATGTACTTAGCTTATAATAAAAGCGACTGTCCAGCTATCTCTACAATTTGCTATGCAATTATTTTAGTACAAACAATCATTATTTGGTTTAACTGCTTCATTTGTAGTATCGGATTTTAATACATTTTGATATGCCTCGAGCGATATATGGTGAGCATAAAATATACTAAACTGATAATAAGATACAATAAAAATAATAACATATGACATTGTTGTCTTATTCTAAATGTTAGACACTGTTGAGCTTCATTTGTCTTCTGAGTTGTTAGAAGTTGAAGCTTGAATCTTGGTGTGTGTGCATATGGTTTGTTCAACATGTCAAAGGCTTCTTTCTATTCACCGAATATTCACATGTTTAATTATATGTATATAATACATACGCATTTATACATGTATGCATATAGGTACACAGACGCATGCAAATCAGGTGGGGCTTGTCACATCTTAGTGCCTAAGTACATATGTAATATGTATACTTATTCTCTCCTCAAGTTGGTGTAGTAACTAACAAAGCTAACAATATAAAGCTGAAGTGCTAATCAGAAAGTGAATTACTTTGTTCACTGGATAGATGGACAAGGGATAAAGCCATCAATCAGGTGGTTAACCATTCAGCATGAAAACAAAGCCTTGTTGAAAACATACATGCTTGCACTTGTGCACATAATATATGCGTGCTTGTATATAGATATATTTTTATATCATCTTATTATTTAGCTTTCAAGTGCAGCTACTAGCATATATATTTGCATTCTTACATAAATGCAAAAGTTTTTCTGTTCCAGATTAAGTGTTTCTAGTATAGTACATTCTTACATAAATGCAAAAAGTTTTTCTGTTCCAGATAAGTGTTTTCTGGTATAGTGATCAATATTTAATATCTCCTTGTTGTGTTGCTAGACAAAAGTGACAGCATTGGGCAAACACTTATTGCTTACCTACTATTGTGAATCTTTTAAGTTACCAAATGGCAAAGAATGGATGAACTTGGATGCGGTGACAAGGTATGTCATTTAAATGCTCTATTTTGAGTCTCTTGATATATATTGCCATGAGATTTAATAAAAGTTTTTATAATTTACTAAATAATCTCATGACTGTTGGAATATCCAACTTATTGTTTACCTTATATTTGGATATTCAATTTTAATATATCTTTGCCTGATTCTCTTATTTGAGGTCTAGTGCAAAAATAAAATTATCTCTTTGGAATTTGCCGAGAAGATTTTGGCAGACTAATTAACCAAGGAGTTATCTAGGAATGGAGTCCTAGATTCATCGAGGGGGATGTGGCTTAAGCCCATTATTTGGTCGCCAGCAGTGGATACCCAACCTCTGTGATTGGAGATCCCATGAATGAGGTTCAATGTGGTAGAAACGAAGCTGATTGAGTGATCGTGTTAGAGCACAAATTTTTGAAAAATTTTTCATCCCATCCCTATGATGAGTGCTCTTATAAAGTGACAAAGTAAATTTGTGTAAGGTTGAGTTATACTCTTAATGGATCCGAGGTAGGTTATCTGCAGGGTATTGTCACAAATACCCTTGGAGGATTCACCTATATGAGAATCTTCATATTAGGCCGTGACTAAAGGTTTGGGCTAATCTTAAAGAATTCTCATGAAAAATCAAGGTATTAAGCGCAAGGCCTTTAATATGCGCTGACCGCTTAAACCCAATTGATCCATACTGTGTGTGTGATTAGTAGAAGTCTGAGTCAAAGGACCTAGTTCAAGGTCTAATCCACTATGGTTCCTTCGGATGTATACAATCAACACTAAGTGAGGTTCAAGTCCATTGGACACCTCACCTATTGCGCAGTATAAGATGCCCTAAAATTTTTGTTATATTTATTTTATTTTTTTTATTTTAAACTTTTGTGGGAGATTGTTAGAAAAAAGTTTTAATAATAAAAAAAAAAGGAGAACGCCCGCGAGCAATGCTCGCGGACGTTCCTTCTTTGACGCAACGTTCCGTTGGAACGTTGCATGAACGTTGGAATGCCAACGTTTCAAACGGCTCAAATAATTTAATTTTTAAACCGTTTTTGATATAATTTAAGGCTAACGGCCATTAGGCCTTTATGGCCATTATGGGCCGAGCCGTTAGAGTTTTTATGAGCCGAGCCTATAAATAGGCTTAGGAATTCATATTGATAGAAGAAATCAATAATAATTTGGAGTAGCCTATGATTTGTTTTATCTCATTTTGTTTTTATATATTTTATTAATCTTTTGGGCATCTAAAGGAAATCGTTGGGTTTGCACCTCCACACGATCATGCTCGTAGTAGGAGGATCGGGTCGAGCCGGGTCGTTATACCTTGGGGACAGATCGCCAACAACCTGCATGAAGGGGCTGATCCTTAGGGCAGTGTCTAACATGCCTCGATCCTGGTTTGATCCATCTAATCTTTTGGTTTTACTTTATTTATATATTTAAATTATCTATAACATATTTCTAGTAATTTTATAAAGTGATATTTTGTAAGATCAAAATTATTTTTCCAACATTAACCACATGGCCGGAGTTTGACCTTCCTGCTTCGACAAAGCAGCGTTTCTCGCATGGGGCGAGATCGACGGCGACCGTGGAAGAGAAGGGATTTCTTGAGTCTTTTTGCCTTTATTTTTTCGCTTTTTATTTGTGAAGGTAGTGTGGTGGACGATCTAACGCTGGAATTTTTTTCTTCATCTCTTGGTGCTTTTAAAGGAAGAGATTAGAGAAGGGGACAAGAGAGAGGGATTAGAATTAATGAAACAAAACAATAAGCACTAACCTTTTCGATCAATATATTAATATTAGAAATCTTTAGGTCTATGGAACTATTAAGGTAGAAGCATGAATGTAACGACCCGGGCCCACGGGCCGTTTCGTTACAAGAAAGCAAGAAGAACAAGGTCCACACCAACTTGGGCCACCACAGCCCAAAAAGGGATCCAATTGATGCCTTATCCTTCTTGCTTTACTACATATAATCCACTTAACCAACTCTCAATTATCCGATGTGGAACTATTGGGAGGGGCATCACAATGAATCGAAGCCAAAGATTTCAGTTTCAGTGGAATCGATGGCTTCGATTCAAGTAAATGAACGAATCGATCCAAAGTCAAAGTATTCAGTTTCAGTGCCTCAAGCAAGCTGACCTCATGTCGGAGTACCGAGCAGTAGCGATCGGATTAAAGTTACAATAGTTATTTTAATGGAAAGAAGAAAATACAAATCAAATGGTTGCAAAAAATAAAAAATATATATTAGAATACAGTTTCAGAAAGAACTGATCAGTTATAGGAAGTACGAACGATTGCAGGTATTGGGGAGCACGGAATACCCCCAAGATCACGGCTATAGCGTATATGAGTAATACAAAAATCTTTTACCGTTCTAATCTATGAGTATAAGATCATACCTTCAGACTTGAACGTTGGAACACTTTGATTTGATTGCTCGACCTCAACCTTTTAGCCTTCCGCCGTATTCCCAAAATACCTTCCTTCTTTCACAAGATGGTGGGATCTCTCGGCCAACCTAGGGTTTCTTGTTTTTTTTTTTTTCTCAAAAACGTTAACCCTAGCAACCAACTGAGAGGGTATTTATAGGGCTACAACATGGACCAATAGGCAAATATGAAAAGGACTTCCCACGTAATTAAATCTCCTAATCCTATCCCGGGTTAGGATTCAATTACGTAAATTATAATTCATTCCACTAAAAAATTATAATTGTAGTCATCACATTCGAATTTATATTTTCGAGCCTTAATATTAAATACTTATTATCTCCCCACGTTAAGATTACAGATATCCACCAATTAAATTTAATTACTGACAATATAATTTAATTGGCTGTTATTATCCTTGAGACTTATCCACTTAACTTATTTGATGTATCGAATTCAAAATCCACTTGCAAGATTTGATACAATCAAAACTTATAAGCTTTCTCAAGGGGATATCATCAATCCAAATTAACAGGACGTGGATTCTTTCAACTATTAATATTCACCATATATATAATGTTATTGCCCAACCCACTGAGTTAATTGACTCATATAGCATCTCACTCTATGTGTAATCAAAGCAATAATTACTACATACACGTGTCTAGAAATAGAATTCGGATTAAGAGCATAAGTAATCATAATATTCATGAGTTTTAAATTATTTTATAAAGTCAGTATAAAATAATTAACTCAACTGGGTCCTGTTCAATACACACAAAGTGTACTAGCACAAATAGTTAGAATAAACCATTCCCCGTAGTCAAGACAGACCTACTAAAAATTTGTGCTACAGTTCTACTGATGGTGTGTCCAATTCCATCTAAAACTGTGAACAATAAACTTGTATTCCAAAAGAACCGATGATCTAGTCTTCTGTGTGTAAGCCGTACTCTACACAGTAGATCAAATACTCTTTGTAAATACTAGACACATGCACATATATAGTAAATGGCACACATTGCTCAAAATGAATTCTCATTAAAATGTAAAGACATAACATAAAGCATATCTTTTAGTCTATATCTCTATCAATCTCCCACTTAGACTCAAAGCAATGCTTGTACACATCTAACTCCCATGCCCTCTACATGTCTATCAAAAACTTTCGAAGTTAAACTCTTTGTAAAAGGGTCTACCAGGTTGTCCTCAGATGTAACCTTGGTCACCAGCACGTCACCTCTTTGCACGATGTCACGTATCAGGTGATACTTACGCTCAATGTGTTTAGATTTCTTATGGGTCCTAGGTTCCTTCGAATTAGCAACTACCCCACTATTATCACAATAAAGTATAATAGGTAATTGTACTGAAGGTATCACACTAAGATCCAAAAGAAAGTTTCTTAGCCAAACAGCCTCTTTTGCAGCCTCAGATGCAGCCACATACTCAGCTTCCATGGTAGAGTCAGTAACACAAGTCTGCTTCACACTTCTCCAACTAATAGCTCCACCACCCAAAGTGAACACATATCCCGAGGTTGATTTCCTAGATTCATTATCTGATTGGAAGTCCAAATCTATATATCCTATAGGCATAAGACTATCTGCTTGGTAAACTAACATATAATCTTTAGTCCTTTTCAGGTACTTAATTATATGTTTTACTGCAGTCCAATGTTCTCGCCCAGGGTTAGACTGAAATCTGCTAACCATGCCTACGGCAAAATAGATATCAGGTCTAGTGCATAGCATAGCATACATAAGGCTTCCTACTGCAGAAGTATAAGGAACTGCCTTCATACTTTCTATCTCTTCAGGTGTCTTAGGACACTGATCCTTAGATAGAGAAATTCCATGCCTGAAAGGAAGAAATCCTTTCTTGAAATTATGCATACCAAAACGGGTGAGAATTTTATCGATATAAGTGGCTTGAGATAAGCATATCATCCTTTGCTTGCGATCTTGCAAAAGCTTGATCCCTAGGATGTGACTTGCTTCTCCCAAGTCCTTCATATCAAATTGTCCAGATAACCATACCTTGACCGAAGATAATACTCCCATATCATTTCCAATAAGTAAGATGTCATCCACATATAGCACCAGAAACACCAAAGTTTTTCCATCACGCTTCTTGTACACACATGACTCGTCAGGACTTTGATCAAAACCATAAGATTTAATAGCTTGATCAAAATGAGTATTCCAAGATCTAGATGCCTACTTAAGTCCATAAATGGACCT